>PVKH010027713.1:0-12976 GCA_004027955.1 Chaetophractus vellerosus | reverse complement strand
CTCACGCGCCCGCTCCCCTGCCTTTTTTTTTTTTTTTTTTGGCTGCTCTAAATCCTCAGTCCAGGGCCTGGCTGGCAGGTTTGCAACCTAACCTCTCCTTGTGTGGGGCCGGAGGAAGCGTTAGTTGGGTGAATCGTAGCGACACACACGCCCCGTGAAGAAGCACCCGCCCGGAACACGGCCTGCACGCTCCCGGCGCCCACACGCACCCGAAGAAGGCCAAGCCTGGCCTCCAAGCAGCTAGCAGCCCCAGGGGGCACGTACCATCTCGTGGCTCGCGGTTACTTCCGTGAGGCTGTGCAGAACCTGGGGACAGATGGCCACGATTCTGGAGAAGTTCTGGAGCCGGCCCCTGAAGCGCTGGTAGGCGAGGTGCACCCAGGGCAAGGCGGTCTCCTCCTCCAGCCTTCCCGACGCCGCTTTTAATTCACTGACGCAGGACCACAGAGCCATCTGCAGAAACTGCGGTTTAAAGGATGTAGTTTTACATTACAAAAATATGTTTTCACTTGGAAAATTGGAACTGTTTAAAAGCTACAAAAATAAAATAAAGAATCACCCACAGTCTTACTAGCCGTAGCTTACTTTTTGGTGTAGCTCCTTCTAGCCATTTTAATATCTGCCCACCCACCCTTCCATCCATTCTTCCATCCTTCTCCCCGCCATCCCCAAATTAGGACCACGATGTATCCTGCCCTTCTTCCACTTACGCCATTGTGAACATTTCTGCTACTGTCAAATATCCTTGACAAACATCACTTCTAACCATGTCAAAATAATCCATCAAATGGCTATACTTTAGTTTTTCCAGTCCTTATTTTTGGACAATTGAGCTGTTTTTAATTTTTATAAACGAAGCTGTAAAGAACATCCCCGTGAATAAAGTATTTGTCCACATGTCCGACAATTTTCTTAGAACACACTCTTGGAAGTCAAATCCCCTGCTCAGACTGTACAAGGTTCTCCATTCGTCCCGTCAAACAGTCTCTGAAGCGCCGTGCTGGGTCCCAGCAGCAGTGCTGGACCAGCTCCTTCTCAGTACTGACTTGTTAAAAATCATCGTTTGGGGAACCGGCTGTAGCTCAATTGGTGGGGCTCCGGTTTACCACATGGGAGGCCCCGGGTTCAGTTCCCAGGGCCTCCTCAAGCAGGCAGACCGCCTTGAGAAGGCAAGCTGCCATAGGTAGGGCAAGCCGCCATGGGCAGGCAGGCCGCTGCACAGTGGGCTGACCTGGCGGGTCGCCGCAGCAGGGGAAGACAAGCAGACACAGAAGAACGCAAAAATGAACACAGCAAGAACAAGCAGAAAGGGGGGGATATAAAATATATATAGTGTAACATATTTAAAAAAATCATCATTTGCCAAATGGAAGTAAAAACAGTATCTAATTGTTTATGTTTTGTTGATTTACTAATGAAGCTGAACGAGTTTTCATATGTTTTCTGGATGTGTGTATAGTTTTTTTGTGAATGGTTGATTTATAACATTTACCAATTTTTTAAAATTAGGGTATTTTCCTACCAATTCCTAACAGTACTTTACTAACTTTCATTAAACGTAAGCCACAGTTTTTGTGGGTTAGACTCTCTTCAAATTTATTGTGTTCCTTTTCCATGCATTGAAGTTAGAAAATTTTAGGTAGTCAAAAGTATTGATCCTTCTATTACAACTTTATTTATTCCTCTTTTCCTGTAGGGTCAGTTAAATATGTATCACAGTTTTCTTCACGAGAAACTAAAAATTTAAAAAAGAAGGTATTGCAGGGAAGTTGGAGGGTCTTCGTCTTACCAATGAAAAGCTCCATGCTTCGGCGGTCCTGGGGCAGTGTTCTGAGAAGGCTGAGTGGCATTTTGACACGCCTGGGTCCTTCTCGGACCACGTTCTGTTTCACAAATGTAACGGCACCAGCTCTAGGTCCCTGAGGGAAAGCTCTTGCGTTTGCACCTGGGCCCTACTGTTAGACAAGTGTCATGGCGGCCCCTTCACAAATGCTTACCTTTAATTCATCCCAAGTGGACACGCTGGTGGTCAAGAGAAGGAAGTCCTTCAAGTAGCCCTGAAGAAGCATTTGCTGTTCTTCTCCACTGAGCTGAGCGATGAACTTGCCCAGAGGAGTCTGCTGAAAGATCTCCACCAGCTTCTCGGACAGTCCTGCAGACGAGAACCAAAGGATCTAAACCACGGTGCGCCCCTTACGTGCCAAACAGCTCGGCGACTCAGTAAACACTCACGGCAGGCAGCAGGCTGCTGGCCGACAAAGGGGGTGCGCCCCTGCTTCTACGCAGAAGGAAAGGAACGGCCATTTTCTAGAAACACGAGAGATTTTCCCACGGAAAATTTCCCTCAGAAAATCAAGGTCACAAACAGCCTCACTATCCCCCAAAGGATAAAACTCTCTGATAGGCCAAGTTTTATGTGGCATGTTTACTAAGCCGTATCGTGCTGCAGGAACCCAGCACCCAAGTGAGTCCGGAACAAGTGGGCAGCCCTGCAGGGCAGGGCTGGAGCGTGACTCATGTAGGAAAGCTCTGCCTTCTGGAGCATGGGCTGCTGTTCTAGAAAAGCCAGGTCGGCCAGGGTTCTGCGTGCGAGACAAGGAAACACTCATGTGGGGAGAGAGCTTCGAGTCTGTTCAGAGAAAGGGCAGGGTGCGTCCCTGAAAACTGAGCTCACCTTTAAGCATTTTGACCCGTATTTTTAAAGAGGGAGTATAATATAAGTGAAGTTTAAAAAGACAGTTTCATGTACGAAAGACAACTTTCCCCCAAATGCTGTGTTAGACTGGTTTTCCTCAAATGACCGGCCAAACTACATGGCATTTGGTGGCATTTGGGGTTGTGTAATTCCAGAGGGATGCCGACAGCTCGTTTTGTTGGAAGAAGATGCTCGATTCCGGTTGCTGGCGGCCACTGAGAAAGGTTTGTGTGGAGACATCTCCTAAGTCCTGTGCTCTTATCCAGAAGCCCCAGAGTGGGAACGACAGGGTCACAGTTTCCCTTCCTGACAGAGCACATCCTGTTCCGCCATATCCCTGGCCACCGTGTGACTGAAAGCATCGAACAGGCCACCTCTGCCCTGTGACTTAGAGCTGCTGATCCCTGTTGGAGACCTCCATTCCTTCAGCAGGCTTCAAACCTCAGGAAATCCATAAATTCGAGGCTGTTCCACTTGCCAAGGGTTAAAACTCACACTCAAATGGACCTCATGATAGTGGCCACCTGTTTGGTATCTGCTCGTGACTCCTTTGCCCACACACCACCTGACCTGCCTCCAGGTGTTCTCACCTTCTGCATTTGTAATGTACTGAGCCTGGACCCAAAGCTCTTCCAGATAGTCCTTGATTCTCCAGCTAAACGGGACATCGTTGGAAACGTTCTCAGAAAGTTTCATGTAGTTCTGCACCATAATATAGGACGTCTCATTTTTAGCTCTGTGATGAAGCAAGAGAGCAGAGAGAACACAGTCCGTGGATGTCACTCGAGACACAAGGTAAGATCTGCCACTGATGCCAGTTCTTCCCAGTCCCCAAAGGAAAGGGTCCTTGGAAGTCTACAAAGACAGCCCACTAGTCTGTTTTTTCAGCCCAGAGTTTCTGTTACCAAGGAACTAAAGGACCACCCTAGATGAAATCCCTTTGTTTTACAGACACAATAAAAATAAACCAAGGCGAGGAGGGGCCAAGTAAGTTATCCAAAGTCTTTGCCAGAACCAGGTCTTTTAGTGCACAGACCCACCGTTTCCCTCTACCTATGACCCTCGGTAGTGACTCGTTCCTTCACTCTCATCAACGGTGTCTCGTCTTCTAAATAAGCGCTTCCACTGGCATTTGGAATTCCACTTACTTATTTATTTTTTAAATAGCATACACTGCAGAATAGAAGCCCTCTGAAAATCCAACAGGAAGCTTCTGGGAGGCCAACTGAACTTGGGGTCCACAAGATCGGGCTTAGAGGCAAGCTGTCTAGTCCCTGCCACGGAGTGAGGAGTGGGAGCTTCCTGACAGTAGAAGAAGCGGAATTTGGCTACTGTAACTCTAAGGGGTGCTCTGAAAGCAGGAAAAGGAGGGAGGTGGACAATGAAACAAAGACAAACTCCCTTTGTCCCTGAAAAGCCCTAACCCTTTAGGCTATGAAAAGAGCAGACTTGGAATAGATAAAATAGATACCTTAGGTTTCATCAAATACTGGCAAGAACATACTAAGACTGCTGCTAAAGAGACCTATGGAGTAGATTTCAAGAGTTCAAAATAAACTCTCATATCTATGGCCAACTGATTTTCCACAAGGGTGTCAAGGCCACTCAATAGGGAAAGAATTGTCTCTTCTAAAAAGGTGCTGGGAAAACAGGAAAGCCACATGTGAAAGAATGAAACTGGACCCCTACCTCATACCATATACAAAAATTAACTCAAAGTGGCTCAATGATCTAAATAGAAGAGCTAAAACCACAAAATTCTTAGAAGAAAACAAAGGGGGAAATCTTTAGAACCTTGTAGTGGGCAATAGGTTTTTAGATTTTTTTTTTTAGTTTATGCAAGATATATTTTATTTCTTCCTTCATAGGAAGCTAAAACCCTTTTTCTTTTTTTTAATAATTAAAAGAAATTTTTTTAAAGATACTTAGATTGCATAAATGTTACTGGGTTTTTAGATTTGACACCAAAAGCATGAGCAACAACCAAAAAAAAACCAGATGAAACAGACATCATCAAAATTAAAAACTTTTGTGCAAAAGACATTATCAAGAAAGTGAAAAGATAACCTACAGGATGGGAGAAAATATTTGGAAGTCATATACTTGATCAGGTTTTAATATTCAGAATATATAAAGAACTCCTACGACTCAACAAGAAAACAACAACCCAATCAAAAAATGGGCAACGGATTTGAATAGACACATCTCCAAAGATGATGTACAAATGGGCAAAAAGCACATGAAAAGATACTCAACATCATTAGCCATCAAGGAAAATGCAAATCAAACCAAAACGAGTACCACTTCAGACCCACTAGAATTGCTGTTATTGGCAAAATGGAAAATAACAAACAGGGAGAATGTGGAGGAAGCAGGAACGCTTGTTCATTGTTGGTGTGACTGTAAAATGGTGTAGCCGCCACATAAAACAGTTTGGCGGTTCCTCAGAAAGTTGAATATAGAATTACCATATGGCCTGCCAATCTCACTTCCAGGTACATCCCCAAAAGGTGGAAGCAACCCGAGTGTCCATCAACAGATGAATGGAAAAACAAAATGTGGTCTATCCATACAATGGAATAGTATTCAACCATTAAAAGGAATGAAGTGCTGATAAATGACATCAAGTCGAGTGAAATAAGCCAGACACAAAAGGACAGATGTTGTAAGAATCCACTTTCGGAAATACCTAGAATATCCAAATTCATAGAGGCAGAAAGTAAGCTACAGGTTGCCAAGGGCTGGGGCAGGAGAGGTGGGAAATAGGGAAACGCAGCTTAGTGGGTGCAGGGTTTCTGGCTGAGGTGAGGAACTGGTTGTGGCACGGTGATGTGGATGTGGTTAGTGTCACTGAATTGTACACATGAAAGCGGTCAAAATGGAAAATTTTGTGTGGTGTCTATATGATACGACAACAAAAAACAAAGCCTGCTGCTATTTGACGTTTTCTCTTCCCATAAAAAGAAAACCTTCTACTCACCTTGTCACTGGGGGAATGTTGAGAAGCTTCATGTCACTGAAAACAAACATCCAAAGGCGTCTCACCCAGCGCGGGGAATTGGGCCTGATGAGAAGCTCCAGGTTGCAATCCCTGTCGATGAGCGACACTATACTAGCCAGGAGAGGGGTCACGGCACTCTGGATACACTTCCAAAGGGTGTGCCTGCAGGGGGAGGGGCAGAGACCTGCTAGCTTAGTGGCGGCCACAGCGGGACCCTGCCATCTTCTGACAATTTTACCCCTTCCTGCAGGTGACGGAACATCTGGTCTACCAAACCCCACAGGGCGGCTGTGGCAGTAAGCGGAAATCAGCATCACTGTGAAGTACTAGCAAAGACTCACAAATGGAAAGTCTGAGATCCGAGGCTAAACTGGAATGGAACTTCACTCTGCATCTAATAAACGGTAATGCGTTCATCTAGAAAGACCAAGTAGTATTGGCTTTATTTTGTTAGATGACAGTTCCCCAGAGCAAGTAGTCCTAGGTTCTATAAATAGGGAAAATAAGGATCAGATTCATTTGGAAAATGAATAAATGTTATTTTAAGAAATAAAGATCAACTGTGGATAGAATGTAATAAAGAAGATACCAAAGTAAATTAGGTAAAATAGCACATGTTCATTAAAAAATTGAAGTTGTTTTTGTATACTAGTTCTGAATATTATTTATATATATTTTTTGTTAATTGGCTGAATTTACCTACACTACATTTTGTTGTTATAATTATATGATGATGTAGGGAACCAGCTGTAGCTCAATTGGTAGGGTGCCGGTTTACCACATGGGAGGGCCCGGGTTCGGTTCCCGGGGCCTCCTTGAGCAGGCAGACCGCCTTGAGAGGGCAAGCTGCCACAGGCAGGGCAAAGCCGCCACAGGCAGGGCAAAGCCACCGCGGGCAGGACAAGTCGCCCGTGAGCAGGGCAAGGCCGCCGCCCGGTGAGCTGACTTGGTGGGTCGCCACAATGGGGTGGAGACAAACAGACACAGAAAAAAGCAAAAATGAACACAGCAAGAACAAGCAGAAAGGGAGGGGGGGATATATAATAATAAAAATAAATAAATAAATAATAACTAAATTAATTAATTAAAAAAATAATTATACGATGATGCACAGAAATAAAAAGCTCTGTGATCCATTTCAAAAAGTGCTTGTGATAAAGCATAAGAAATCTGTTACTAGGTAATTAATGTTGGGAAGAAAAACACGGCTCTATTTCAAAAAGAATAAAAATAAATACTTTTTTTTTTTTTAAAGCATATAGGGCACTGGAACAGGGAGCGAATTTTAAAATGCCTACTGGAAAAACAAAGCATGCTAGTGATCACTTGATCTGAGAAAAAATGCTGAACTATAAAAGTGTGGAAGACTAGAAAACGGGAAGGTACAGGCTGCCCAAGGAGAAACACGGGGGGGTGCGGGGGGCTGTTGAGCACAGCTCAGCTGTATCGGGAGAGGCGCAGAGGGTGGCGGTCAGGGACACTGGAGCAGAAAGAGGGTGGCAGTCTGGACTGTCAAATTCTGCGAGGGCCAATAACAAATTCCAACATCGCGGGGACAGTGACTAGTGTTAGTCACTGACGCCTTGTAACAGCAGAAGGGCAGGTTCACAGAGTGCTGTGGACACCTGGAGCAGGTGAGCGCAGCGGGCGCCACCCTGACCGCTGCAGGCCACCGAGCCCGTCCCGAGGGAGCCACCCGGGCAGCTCTGCACGGCGGGCAGACGGAGGAAGCTCAGGGGAGGTGAAAGGGAGACAGACGACAGAGGTTTTAGAAAGTACTAATAAAACCCGTAAGGAACAACCAAGGGAAATGGAAAGGGTCCTGAGTTCTAGGTTCATTTCTGATCCCATAAAATTCCTTCAGAAGGGAGACTTAGGAAAGAAACGAAGGATGACTATCGTAAAACATAGCTCGCAAAAACCCGCTCAGGCCTTCCATTCAGCCAGGGAGATTCCCCACGCCCCTCCTCCCACAAAGACAGTTGGCAAATGCTTTGGAGAAGGTCACACCTGGAGGGGCCTTGTAGGAAACTGAGAGCCAGAGAGAAAACACTCATCTAAGAGCCCACTGCCAGCAGGGGCACCTAAGCCCTGAGGTCTGGCATGCTGGGGGCTCCCTCTTTCCTCTGGGAGACCAGACAAAGGGTCAAGGTTGTCTAGAAAAAGGACTCTGCATATCACCGTCTTAATAACCTAAAACCGCATCTGTTTCTATGGTTCGTGACATACTGGTAAACGCTTAACATCCTACGAGGAGAGACGCCCCATTCCTCCTTACATTTCCCGTTAGGAGGAATCTGTGGGGAAGAGAGTAACAGTCTTTTAGAAGATCTCTCACAGTCATCCAACTCATCGTGCGCTCTTTTGGGAAAAGGTAAAGAAAGCGTCGAATCGCTCGGCGCTTCGGAAGCGTCCCACCGCTCTCCAGGGCTGGCGAGAGAAGCCGCACAGAGCTGCCCCTCCTGCCGTGGCACCTGCGCCGCAGCCCTGGTACCTGAAGGTGCCCGCCTCCTGGAGGGCGTCCTGGTTGGCGGCTTCCCTCGCCACCCACTCCTTCAGGTGGTGGAAGTAGTTGTCTTCCTGCTTCTTCAGAAGGAAATACAGGCGCGTCCTGGATACCCGCAGGAACGAGGCTGTGAAAAGGCAGAGCGGGCATCCACTCAGCAGGAGGTTCTGGAGTCCGACACAGGAAGCAGCCTTTCCTCTGGCCGCACCGATTCCAGAGCAGAGTTTTGGAGATGCTCGCGAGTCCCACCGTGCCGGCAAGGGCCCCCGCCCCCAGCTCTCCAGGGAAGGACTCACTCTGCCGAAGCCGAGCCCACCCTGGGGTGCAGGCAGGCGGGGGGGTGGCCGAGCTCATACCTCTGACGCCACCGTCGTCACTCAAGAGGCCGAGGAGGATGTCGACTCGCCTCACGTTGCGCTGGAAACTCTCGTTGTGGCCTCTGAGCATGCCCACAGCGGCCTGCACGCAGCTCCGCAGCAGCCGGGTCGTGTCCAGGACCGGGCCCTGCGGGGCGCAGGCCAGGCCTCCACTGCAGCCACTGCGTGGCGCGTAAACACCAAACTGCGCGTGCGGGAGGGGCTCGAAGCGCGCGGGCACCCCTGCACCGCCCACCACCGGCTGGCGCGAGCGCTTCTCCCCCGCTCCCCTCTGCCAACTCCGAGGTGGTCGCCTACGTTAGGGATTCGGGCAGGGCTCGAGGAACAGAGCGAAACTAAGGGAAGACTCCATGGAAAAGGGAATGCCGGACCTCATCCTAATAGCTCGCCCACGCCTCGAGAGCGGGGGGCTAAAGGCTGTCCAGGGTGAAGACCCAGCCCCAAAGGAGTCCCCGGAATGAGCTTACGGCGCTCCTTCCCGCCTCCGCGCCTTCACTTTCCGCCGCCTCAGGACGCTCTGTCTCCATCTCCACCTCTGCCGCTTGCCCTGATTGGACCATCTCCACCTCGTCGGTCTCCATGTCCTCGTCATCGCCCTCTGCCCCATGTCCTCGCTCTACTGCAGGAGAAGCAGGGACAACGGCACCAGTGTCGCGGAGAAGAGCGAGGGAGCCCGGACGTCGCTTTCTGTGGGCGTACGCCTGGGCGCTCCACCCCGGGAGCCATCTTGGTGCCAGGCTCCCCTGGGGCTTCCCCAGGTGAGCTGCCGCTCGCCCAGGGACCCGCCTTACGTTCACCCACTCGCTGTGCTCCACCAGAGTCGGGGCTCTGAGGGCAGATGCAGGAACCCAGGCAGACGGAGGGCCAGGAGGTCCTCACTTCCCACATGGAAAGATCGGCTGCGGCTGGGCCTCGGCAAGCGGGAGACAGAGCTCTCTGCCCAGTCATCAGCCAGTTCGGCTGCTATTTCCTGAGCTCCTGCTAAGGGCTGCGGGGATTCGAAGGCGACAGGAGCCCGGGGCTCCAGCTCCCCGGCATGCCCGGTGTGTGGCGGCCCACCCGCACGCTTCCGGTCTGGCGCTTCGAGCCTCCTGCATCCCCAAAGACTCGAGCTGCGACTTACAGTCGGGTCGGTCCTCTGGCGCGAACAGCTGGCTGATGGAGACGCTCTGCAGTTTGGTCACGTCCGAGGCCATCAGCGTGGACCTCCGGAGGTCGTCAATGTGCACAGACCGCCACAGACCTGCGGGACGAGGACACCGGAACCTTCTCAGGTCTTTCCCGAGCAGGGATGCGGTACGCCTCACTGTTTAAACACACCGCGGCTAAACCCTGAAAATGCTTACGTGGAAACCACCTGACCCGGTATAAACTGATTTTAAGAACTGAGATAATAGACTTGGAAAGGATTTCTGAACAAGGTTTGTGATTCTCGTGACATATTTGTTATTACATTTGCTGTATCGTAATTAACAGAGGCGTATGAGATGCTGGCAAGGTCTGTTTCTCATTATTACTTCTATAAAATTATTAGGGTAAACCATTATGTTCCTATTACTAGAACATGAATTTTCTTATGGCAAAAATATTTGGGGACCCATTTCTC
Source organism: Chaetophractus vellerosus (assembly GCA_004027955.1). NCBI lineage: Eukaryota > Metazoa > Chordata > Mammalia > Cingulata > Chlamyphoridae > Chaetophractus > Chaetophractus vellerosus. The sequence continues at coordinate 2,791 of PVKH010027713.1, read as the reverse complement.
AAAAAGAGAGAGAGGGGAGGGCGGGGGAGAGAGAGAGTTTAAGGTAGCATTTCCCCAGAAACAGGCATAAAGTAATGGCCCTCAAATCTTCTCCGCATTGTCCATAAAATTAAAGGTGATGAGCCAGAGAGAATAACGACCTGTCTACAAGCTAACGAAGGAAATGTATGTCGCAGCATCACGTTCACAGATTAGTGTATTTTGCAGTAATCAGTGGTAAGAAATTAATTGCACCAAAAAGAATACCATTGAGACCAGCATTAATAATTTAACTGCAGACTTGCACAACAGAGGTCCAAATTAGAAAAAATCCCAACACGATTTAGCTAAATACAGCCACCAATATTTTGATCCTACCTCCATGGAATCCCACATAGGAAGTTCCGCTCCCCATCCGGGACAGTTTTGTGATGAAATAGACTAAGATGCAGTCCTCATTTGCTTGCATCTTGTTGATTTCATTTAGCGCAGAATACCTGTTTACAAAACAGACAAGCACACGGACAAAACCGAAGCTGTGAGACGGGAGGGTCGCCCAGTCACTGCTGGTTCCGTCTCATCCTCTCACGTATCACGGTCAGTGAATTTCACCCCCCACCATCTCTAAAAGAGAACGGGGGCAGTTCTCTTAGTGGGGCGCGTTTGCTCCCCCGTGAACAAAGTCCTCTCCGCCACCAGAGCCCAGGAGTTAGGAAGCGGGAGGCTGAGCTCCCCATCTCCAGAAGCAGCGCTCTGGGAACAACGGATTCTCCAGTGGCCAGAGTCAGCTTCCCACCGGGCCTCATCCAGGCACGAAATGAAATTCGGCTTCCCAGGCTGCAAGAGGTCCCGGAGTCACTTTAACATTCGGTAATAAGGGAAGGCCCTTAGTTCTCCGAGTATCAGATTTCCCCTGCAAACACTGTATACAAACAGAAGGACTCACATACTGGTATCGTCCTTGAACATACAACAAATTCAAATCGTGTCATTCAAAACTGGTAATCACCAAGAAGATGTTTCTAAACATCTGCTTCAAGGATATTCTTTTTTATCCTATTCATAGTCTATTATTTACACCTCTTGCAATTACTCTTTTTGTATTGTTATCAGTCCTTTCTCTTTTTAGAAATTTAACCTTCTGTTTCTCTGGTCCACATTTGTGGGAATGGGAAGGGAGAAGAGTTTTTCTTATTTTTCTTTCTAGACTTATGGTCCTCCTCCTTCCTCTTTCCAGAGAAGGAGTTCCTTAGGCACTGCTCAGCTCCCGCGTGAATTCTGAGCTCCCCACGTATCTCTGGAGAAAAATATGAAAAACATACTTAGCTGAGGCGATGAGCTGAGCACTACGAACTCCGTCTTCAAACTCTGTCTGAATAATGAGGATTTTAGAGCCGGCTGTGTGAAGTAAGCAGTTTCTGAAAGAAAAAGGAAGTGATTCAAATGAGACTTCTGTCCTATGAAAAGGGTGACAGAATTCCCCTAGCGGATGGGATATATAAAGGCTACAGGGAGGAAAGCAGCTGTGGCTCAAGTGGTTGGGCCTCCGTTTACCATATGGGAGGCACTGGGTTCGATTCCGGGGAAGGCGAGCCGGCCCGTGCTGTGGGGTGAGCTGACTCAGCAAGATGATGCAACAAAGGGAGACAAGCTGACACAGAAAAACGCACAGCAAATGGACACAGCAGGCACAAGCAGCAAGGAGGCATAAATAAATAAATAAAAATAAGTCTTAAATAAATAAAACAAAGGCTACAGGGAAAAGACTGTCCAGGTGGGATTTCTGTCTATACGATGAGTAGACAATCCAGAGGAGAAAGAAAAACCGCGATAAATGCTTCCCAAGAACAATCGTTTCAGGGAAGGACGAGAAGTCTGCTGCTGAGTGGCCGAGGGTAATGGAGATGAGAGGGACACCTGCTCGGGGTCACGTGATCTCACTGTTCGCCCACCGCTGCGGTCAGCCAGAAGCCTGCCCCACAAGCGGTGGGGAGGGTGGGCAGGGGGCGCTCACCGGACTTCTTTGAGGAAGGAGTACTCTGTGTCAAACTGCTGCAGAGAGAGGACGGTGGGTCTCCGAGCCCTGCCCTTTAACTCCGCTTCCAAAAGGTCAGAGTCATGACTAGTCAGCAGCCTGGAGAAAGTGGTGATCTGCAAAGTTGGGAAATGCACACCACGTTTCAGGGTGGAGTGCCTAGAGACAGAAAGGGGCGCAGCAGGTGCCTTCTCCGGGTTCGGGCGCCCTGTCAGCGAGGAATCCACGCCCGGAGAAGTTTTCTAAACCCAGGCAGTGCTGAGGCAGACGGATCCCAGGGGCTCAAAAGGGAGCAGGGAGGAGGCTCCCTGCCCCTGCCACGCCTTCGTCTCTTTCCTGCCTTGGTCCCCACAGGAAACCCTGTCCATCCCGGTGGGATCGGCACAGATGCCATTTCCTCCTTGGAATCCTGCTTTGACTTGGAGATGGCATCAGCCCTGGACTCCCCCAGCCCTGTCACAACCCCCACCCCCGACCGCCGGGCGCCTTCAGGCAAAAGCTGAGAACTTAGTCCCGAGTCTCTATCTCCAGGCCGGCCCCCCCCACCGAGCGCAGATTCCTCTACCAACTGCGTGACGGGCGCGTCCACCTGGGTGTTTCAGGGCCAGCAGGGCCTATCCCCACTGGAAGCCGCCGTCACCTCCCCAGCCTGGCTGCTCGTTCTTGACCAATAAGCCCTCCAGCCACCTAAGGAGGCACCCAAGGTTGACCCTCGACTCCTCCATACCCCGCAGCCCCTACACAGAATCCTGGAGGAGCCAACGTACCCGCTCACGA
>PVKH010027712.1:0-12968 GCA_004027955.1 Chaetophractus vellerosus | reverse complement strand
CAAAGACGGGGGGAAACAAGAAGCAGACATAGAAAAACACAGAAGAATGGACACACAGCAAGAGCAAGCAGAAAGGGGGGGGGGGATATGTAATAAATTTTTTTGAAAATCAATGGGGGTGTGGAGCAGATGTAGTTCAAGTGGTTGAGCACCTGCTTCCCATGTACGAGGTCCTAGGTTCAATCCCTAGAACCTCCTAAAAAAATCAGTCTTACCAAGTTAGCAAAAACCAGTATGAGAACACGTTTCTATGGTCAAATTCGACCTTCCTAGTAAAAACAGACCAAAAGAAATAAGTATTCCAATCTATGACTTTGCTATCACTATAAATATAGGAAATTTTACACCTGTTCTCAAGCTCATCTACCTCCCCTGCTAAGTTTGTAATTTCTTTCTGGCTCATTTTCTCTGATGTTGACAAATGGCAGAGATGGATACATGAGATTCAATGAGAGTAACTTGCTGTTCACATAGATTGAAAGATTTTATTGGCTCAGGGGCCAAAAAGGATTCTTCCTAGCTGAGCCTGAAGTTTGTAGATTCTGTAATAGAAATGGTGAATTTGAAAGCTATACAAAGAATCAGTGAAAATGCCTAGGATTTAGGTAAACAATATATTTTTCTTGAAAAGTGATTTTTGAAAAGTAATTTTAATAATCATATCATTTGACTATGAATATGTATTTTTTTATGACAGTGAAAACCCAGTATGGTAGAAAGAACATCTAATCAACTGAAATTTAAAACCCAGTTCATTTCTTCCCGGGTATATGACCTTTGGAAAGTTGCTCAACTCCTCCAAGTCTTAATTTCTTGAAAAGTAAAATTTGAAGAATGATATTTACATTATAGGGATATTCTGAGAATTAAGAGATAAATAATAATGATTTAGTACAGCTCCTAACAAACAAAAGGTTCTTAAGGAATGTTAGTTCCTTTTCTTTCCTGCATCCTGCCTCAATCATACAGATGCACGTTCAAAGAGAATAAAGTCTGTTTGAGAAGGATAACATTAAGAGAATGATCATATTTATATTGCTTCTATATTCAAGGATCTGAACTGTGTAGAGGGAAAACTCTCCCCAATGCTTGCATTGTTTTTATGACTAAATCTCTTCACCGTGTCAGAAGAACTGATTGGATTTAGGTTATAGGAGAAGAGAAAACTAACTGGAAAAATTCAATGCAGAATTGAGTCCTCACACATTGATATTTATTCCACATTAAAAGAATAAAGAAAATTAATAATGGCTACCATATATTGACTATTTAATATATGCCAGTAATTGTGAAGTCAAATGCACATTGTTTAGCTCATTTAGTCGCCATGCAACTCTATGAAATAGGAATTGTTAATTTCGTTTCGCAGGTGAAAAACGTGAGGCCTTGTGTGACTAGATACTTATGTCAAACTCACCTTTAATAAGAGAACATTGTTTGACCCCAACCTTTTGATTACAAAGCTTGTTTTTTTAACTACTTCATTAAAGTGACTTTCTGACAGTCTTACAAATATACCAATAAGAGGTTCAGGAGTTTCACAGTAAAAATATTTATAGTTATTCAGCAAAAGAGAAAATGCCTTCCTTTCAAGGGCTTAAGATTTTTCATTTTTGATTTAATGATCTTCAATTTATAGACATTTCTTAGATTCTGAAAGAGATGAGACAAATAACCTCTACTAAATCAAAGGTAAAATTAATATTTACTTTTTAAATAATGGAACGCTTAGTACCGCTCAACAGGTCAAATAAAGTTGATCTATTGTCATTGCTATTTCCTGAAATTAGAGTTCTATTTTTTCTATTTTTAGGTCTATAGAGACATGTTTTTCCTTCGAGGAGAATATGTAGGGTAATCTTTCATCAAGCCTGGTAATAATCATTTAGAAACAGTGTGAAATATGTCATGAGAACATGATGGAAGTTACATCTTAAAACTATCTAATTTGTAGTCATGATTGCTGGTAGAAGAAATTAAGAAAAACTACAATTGATAATATTAATTGGTTAGAGGCAAAAACACTTTTAAAGAATCACATAGTTTAATAATATTGAAAATGGCAATTTAGTAAGCATGCCAAAATTATAATTTTTAGAAGTATTTGACCCAAAATAATGCTGACAAGAGATAAAACCGCACATTGTAAAATGTTTTCCTGAGTAAAACCTGGCAGAAGATTAAAATTCTCTTGGAAGGTTTTAAATCTATTAGGCCTTGGAGAATTGCAATTGTGTCATTACTTTTAATGACACATCAAAAATGCACAATGACAAAATCTAGATTTAGCACAATACTGTATGATATTGCAAAAGAACGTGATCAATAAATTATTTCTCTAAAATTAACACGGAAAGGAATTGAAATCAGTGAAAACACTTTGAAAAAACTTGTAAAAAATTTGAAATGTTTTAACTATACTGCAAGACAGAACAAAGAATTAATAGACTACAGACAACAATTTTAATGTAAAAGAATCAATCAAGATGATCCTAACTGAGAGTTTTTATGCATATCCTAAGGGTAGAAACAGAAAGGCCAAACATGATTTGGATGAAAACGGCAGGGACAAAACTGGAATCAAGATATCTTGCAACAGTAGATTTGCTATCCTTTGCCTTGAATTTTAGAGGCTTTCATCTTTCTCTGATGAAGCAAACAAGCTTCAAAGGAACCAGAGACAAGATATTAACTTTTGAAACTTTGACCTATCTCTGAGAATATGGAAACCATTTTCTTTCCACCAAACCTGAGATACTTTGCACTTTATTTTCTCTTGAGCCAACTTTTCAATTTTTAAATATTTTTAAGGATTCTCTCCATGTTCAACTTCTTATTGTGAAATGGCCTCAATTCTTAAACTCTTGTTTTTCTAAAAAGTTTGAGGAAATCTAAAAGCATAACTTTGAATTACGGAGACTGCAAGGATCAGTTAAACTCAGGTTGAAAATGTATTTATACATCTTACTAATTATGTGATTTTGACATTTATTTACATTTCTTGAGCTTCTATTTCTAAATCTATAATAAGGAGATAATAACTATCATCTTATTATATGTGGTGAGGATTAAATAATACAGTACTTATAAAATACTTTGCATGCAATTAATATTCAATAATTGAGTATTTGTCTTCCTTCTCATAAGACAAATTGTGAACCAGATCGCATTCATTAAATCTTTATTTGCTTTGCATTCCAAATGTTTTGCTCTTCATATACTAATTTTAATATTTTAACTCACAAATACCATTGGGAAATTCATGGCATCTTATTTGTGTAACCCTGGGTCAGATGGGCTCTTTGGATTGTAAAGAACTGAGAGAGCTTTGCTAGTTCAATTTGCATTTGTGTAGGACCCGTGTGTCAAGGAAGGAGAGAAGATTCTCATGCCATGAGAATCCTTATGGAGACTGGTGGTCAAATTAGTGAACTCTGAAGATACAGCACAGCTTGAGACCTTGGGTATTCTCATTGTCCCCTCATAGTGGGAAGCCATTGGCCCCAATTCATCACCATATATATGACATACATGCATGCTAAACCATCAGACTGTTTGGTGGTGACATGTGCTAGAGAATATACTGGAAGTTTGTTGAAGGGACCAAGTAGAGTTTTACTTCAAAGATCATAGCATAAGCTTGAACATAGAAAAGAACATGGGATTGGAAAATATGATTCTCATACTTTCCAAGAATAGGTGAGGGATGGTTGCCTCTCCTGAGTCACCAGCTCTTAGGTATTGCCTAATGATAGCTTCAACACCAGCAGGTATCAGCAAAAGTGTGTCATTGATGGGCGAACTCTTAACCAAGTAGAATAAAACTGATATGGCAGTACAGTCCAAAGCAGTGCACAATTAGCAGCACATAATTTCAGTTTAACACTGAAATTCCAAACTGAGCCTAAAAAGCCTGGTGTTAGATTGAAAGAAATGGAAATCCAAATATCTGAGTTGCCATTTTAGCTTTATCATTCATGGTTGACTTATCCATTAGGCATGGTAAGCTCTGTGCTTAGAGCCCATGATATTTTTAGGGGGCAGTGAAATGTTTCAATGTTAGTTATTTTAAAATAAGAAGAAAACATAAATATAATAATAATGAATATATAATAATGAATTCAATCAGAATTATATTTGTCTTTTTACCAATGCAGCCATAAAATGTAATTTTAATATTTTTTTAATGGACAAAGGGGTCCACCAATGCCAAAGGATTTGGGGTTCATTGAGGTAGATAGAAAATGGCCTCCCAAAGATGTCCATGTCCTAATTCTCAGAATTTGTGTATATATTTTTTTACATGGAAAAAGGGACCTTGCAGATGTAATTAAGTTAAAGATCTTGAGATGAGAAGATTGTTCTGGATTATCCAGCTGGGCTCAATAGGATCAGAAAGTCCTCATAAGATGGAGGCAGAGGTCAGAGAGAGGAAAATGTGACGACAAAACAGGTTGAAGCAATGCACTCTGCAGAGGGAAGATTTGGCCAGGAGCCAAGGAATGCAAGCGGCCTCTAGAGGCTGGAAAAGGCAAGGTTTCCTCAACTGGAACCTCCAGTAGGACAGGCACCCCTGATGACAGTTTGATTTTAGTTCAGAAGACTCAATTTGGACTTCTGACCTACAGAACTATAAGATAATATATTGTGTTGTTTTAAACTACTAAGTTTGTGAGAATTTGTTACAGCAGCTATAGGAAACTAAAACACCCATGAAAGTTATGTTCTTAGGCAAATCTCTTAAACTCCTTGGATTTAATTTCCTCCTCTGTCAAATAAGGAGGCTGTAGCAAACTCATGCTGCAAACCCAGATTATTTCAAGGATGTGATGTGCAGCATAAACCTGTGACCCCAGACCCATGTTAGGAGAAGGAATGGTGGGTCTGGGGCAACCTGGTGCTTGCTCAGCAAAAAATGCATTCAGAAAAATATGTGAAAAAGAATTACACAGCGTCCCTCTCAAAACTCTTACAAACTTTAAACAAGACAGGCTTAATTCTTGAAACTGTAAATAAACTTAGAACAATTTCAAATCTTATTAAATCATAATATACACCAGTGCAAGTTTTTATGGTTTAATTATTATCTAATAGAAAATGGGTTCGGAGACCTGAAAGAACATTTGATATAATGTTTGGCACCTGAAAAGTTTGCTTTGAAAAGGCAGGTCCACAATTGTGTTAAAAGTCCTGAGTTATCACAGAATCACACTGTTCAGTTTTCAGCACATGTGCATATGAAACTCATCCAGTGTTATTTTGTGAAATGGGAAGTGCTTTGTTTTTACAAATATTTGGAATTGATGCATTTTCCCCCTTTAGGAAGGGAAAATGATTCACTCAATTCAATTTCCCCTGTAATCTCACTTCAATATCAGAATCAAAATTCCATCCATGTTTATATCTTGATAGAACCAAAAATGAACTAGTTGGTGTGGCAAGCTGTGCTTCCTGAAATATGAACAATCCACATTACAGACAGATACCATGGCTGTGTTTTTTAACTGAACATAGTACATTTCAATGAGTAATTCCAATATCATCACTTTATAACAATAAAACTAATAAAATGCATAATTGCTGTCTTCTTTAACTCTGTGCTTAGAGATAAAAACAAAATACATTAGTTGGCTGAAAATATTTAATCTACCTTAATCTCAAAATAATTCTGCAGTTCTGTAATTCAGTATGGTGGTTGAAATTAATAAATTTGTTTTTTAAGTGTTTTCCTTCTTTCATTAGAAAATATAGCAAAGAGTTGTGGCATTTCTGAGCTAGAAAAGAACTGGCTAATCAACCACTGGCTAATTAGTTATTTGCCAAATATTTGCCCACTAATTAAACTGTGATATAGGTATAATGTTTAACCCATGTGTTCCTAATTCATTGTCATTTAAATTATCATAATAGTAATAATGGATATTTGATAGTCAAGATTCTTTTTAGAGCCATATAAATAAATAATTTCTGTTATACATTAATGCCTAAAGTCAAATAGATATAACAATGATAGCTAGAAATTTCGTTAAGAACAATGGCAAGGTTAACCTAGGAAATTTCTTCGTAAAGCTAAAAATTTCAATTATAAGCTTTTGTTATTGACTGAGAAGTTCCTTACTAAGCTTTTCAGCAAGATGATTTATGAGAATCAGAAAAAAATGAGAACTGGATTATTAGTTTTTAGTATACTGAAGTATCATAAGGAAAATATAGTTCTGCATTTACCAAATTCGCTCCAACATGTGACATTTAAAACTCAGGAACTGGTGAAAGGAAAACCAACAGGATCTAATGTGTGAAAATTAACTTTTTACTTAAATATCACTCTCGAACACAGATATGGAGTGAAGTATTTGTAGAAATGAGTAATAACTATATTACAAATATTACAGAAAACAAAAAATATGATGAAATTGCAAATCAAAATATAAGGGAGAGATTGGCACCATAGATAGTTGATAGATGCAGAATCTTCATCAGGGTGCAGGCCAGAGGTTAATAATTTTACAAATATCTTACCAACTTCCTCTCTAACAATACATGAGGGATCCAATTTTGAGCAAAAAATTAAAGTTCCTATTATCAGATACCTATCAACTTCTGGGTAAGATACCTTAAGAAAGTAAACTTTTAAAAAATGCAAACATAATCACAGAGTCCCAAAATATGTGACGCAAACATTGACAACACTGAAGGAAGAAATCGTTCTAGAATAATAGTTGGAGACCTCAATACACCATTTTCAATAATGGATAGAACATAAAGACAAAAGATCAATAAGGAAAGAGATGACTTGAACAATACTATAAACAAACAAGACCTAACAGACATTATATTGAACCCTCCATCCAATGACAGCAGAATTCTCAAGTGCACATGGATCATTCTACAGGATAGTTCATACGTTAGATCACACAAAAAAATCTTGATAAATTTTTAAAGATTGAATTCATACAGATAATCTTCTGTGACTACGGTGGAATGAAGCTAGAAATCAGTAACAGAAAGAAAACTGAAAAATTCACAAGTATGTGAAAATTAAACAAAAACAACCAATGGATCAAAGAAGAATTTATAGGGGTATTAGGAAATGTCTTATGACAAATGAAAATGGGAACACAACAAGGAAAGGCTAGCCTAGCAACACAGTAAGCTTTTAGACAGTAACCAGTCTACTCTTGGCAGACACAAAGAGAAATGGTGATCCCATTCCCCATCATGCCAGGAATGCTCAGTGGAAAGTCTAGATAGCAATACTTGCAGGGCTGTAACAAAGTGCCCTTACACCTCCACTGGGATGGCCCCATGGAAAACAAACTAGGGAGCCTGGACTTTTGTTCCTAACAGTGGTAACAAGGATCCTGCCCAAGTCAGTGGACACCACATGAGGAGACTGGACTTCTACATCCATCTAGCAGTAATGAGGATCTCATCTCCCTCCTTGCTGGGGTGCAACATGAGAGGCTTAGTGGAGAGTCAGAACTTTCCCTATCACTCAGTGGTACGGAGGTCATCCCCACTATTGTGTATATGAAATGGGAGTTGGAACTCCCAACCCCACCAAGCAGTAATGCTGAGTCCATCTTAGGCATTGATTTTGCTTGCCAGAATTTCTATAACGAATACCACAAACTGATTAGCTTTAAAAATAGGAATTTCTTTTCTCACAGTTTTGGAGGCTACAAGTCCAAAGTCAAGGAGTTTGCAGGATCAATCTTTCTCTGAAGTTTGTAGTGTACTGGCAGCAGAATGAATCAGATCAATAAAAATGGCCAACCCTTAGCTTGACTTACAGTGAAAGAGAGAAGACAAAAACAAATAAAATTAGAAAGGGCGGGGGACATTACTACTGATCCCATAGAAATAAAAAGGATCATAAAAGGATATTATGAATAATGGTATGCCAACAAATTAGACAACCTAGATGAAATGGACAAATTCCAGGAAACACATGAACAACCTCATTTTCTCTAAAAGAAATAGAACACCTCAACAGACCAATTACTTAAAAAGAGATTGAATCAGTCATCAAAAACCTCCCAACAGAGAAAAACCCAAGACCAGATGGCTTCATGGGTAAATTATACCAATCATTCCAAGAAGAATTAATACCAATATTGCTCAAACTTTTCCAAAAAATTCAAGAGGAGGGAACACTACCTAACTCATTTTATAAAGCCAATATCATCCTAATAGCAAAGCCAGAAACAACAAGAAAAAAAATAATAAATACTTTCACTTGTGAATACACATGCAAAAATCCTCAACAAAATACTTCAAATCAAATCCAAAGCACATTAAAAAATATGATAGACCATGTTCAATTGGATTTTATCCAAGGTACGAAAGCGTGGTTCAACTTTTTTTAAAAAAAAAGCTTTTAATGTAATACAACACATTAACAAAACAAAGGGAAAAATATCACATGATCATCTCGATTGACACAGAAAAGGCATTTGACAAAATACAGCATCCTTTCTTGATAAAACCTGTTAGAAAAAATAGGAATAGAGGGAAATGTCCTCAAAATGATAAAGGGCATATATGAAAAACTCACAGCTAACATCATACTCAATGGGGAATGACTGAAAGCATTCCCGCTAAGATCTGGAAATAAGATAATGATGCCCACTGTCACCACTGTTTTTCAACATTGTACTGGAATTTTTAGCAAGAGTAGTTAAGGAATAAATAGAAATAGAAAGAATCCAATTGGAAAGGAAGAAGTATACGTTCACTATTTGCAGATTACATGACCTTATGTATAGAAAGTCCTGAAAAATGAACAACAGAGTTACTAGAGCTAATAAATTCAGCAAAGTGGCAGGGTACAAGATCAACATGCAAAACTTAGTAGTGTTTCTATAAACTAGTAATAAGAAATCTGAGGAGGAAATCAAGGGAAAAATCCATTTACAATAACAACTAAAAGAATTATATACTTAGAAATAAATTTAACCACAAATGTAAAAGAGTTGTACACAGAAAATTATAAAACATTGCTAAAAGTAACAAAAGAAGACATAAATAAATGGAAGGAAGACCTAAATAAATTCTGTGTTCATGGAATAGAAGACTAAACATCATTAAGATATCATTTGCATCCAAAGTGATTTGTAGATTCAACACAATCCCAACTCGAAATTCCAACAGTCTACTTTACAGAAATGGAAAAGACAATAATCAAATTTATTTGAAAGCATAAGGGGCCCCAAATAGCAAAAAACACCTTGAAAAAAAGAATGAAGTTGGAAGACTCACACTTCATGACTTTAAAGAATATTACAAAGCTACAGTGTTCAAAACAATATGGCACTGGTACAATGATAGATATACTGACAAATGTTATAAAATTAAGAGTTCAGAAATAGACCCTTACATGTATGGTCAACTGTTTTGTTTGGTTTTTAATAAAGAATTATTTATTTATTTTTATTTTCTGCTTTTTGTCTCCCCTCCCCTGCTGCGGTGACGTGCCGAGTCAGCTTCACCGGTGAGCGGTGGCCTTGCCCACTTGCGGGTGGCTTGCCCTGCTTGCGAATGGCTCTGCCCTGCCCATGGGCAGCTCCACTCTGCTCACAGGCAGCTTTTTGCCTTCTCAAGTGGTCTGCCCACCTGGGGAGGCCCCGGGGACCGAACCCAGAGCCTCCCATGTGGTAAACAGGCGCCCTATCCACTGGGCTATACAGCTGGCCCTGTTCAACTGGTTTTTAACAAGGTTGCCAAGTCCACTCAATTAGTAAAGAATAGTCTCTTCAACAAATGGTGCTGAGAGAACTGGATATCCACATGCAGTGGAATGAAAGAAAGAGGACCCCTATCTCACACCATATGAAAAATAAACTCAAAATGGATCAAAGCCCTAAATATAAGAACCAGGACAATAAAATTCCTAGAAGAAAATATAGGGAAGCATCTTCAGGATCTTGTATTAGGCAATGGTTTCTTAGTAAAGGGAGGTAAGGCTTCTATACTTTACTCAAATTGGTAAAATAAAAGTAATAGACTCTGATAAGTTGTGGATATATAATGCAATACCTATAGCAACCACTGAAAAAGCTAAACAAAGAGATACAGTAAAAATGCTATAGATAAATCAAAGTGGAATTTTAAAAAGTGCTCAAGTAACACATATGTAGGAAGTAAAAAGAAAATAGAGAAAAGAAAAAGATTTAGAAAATATAGAAAACAAAGAATAAAATGGCAGACTAGGCCCTGAAATATCAATAATTACATTATTTGAAAATGGTCTAAACTGACAATAGAGCTGTAGGAATGGATTTAAAAAAACATGACTGTAACACATGCTGTTTACAAAAAAACTTACCTCAAATATAAAAATAGAGACAGGTTGAAAGTAAAAAGATGGAAAACTACATACCATGCAAACATCAATCAAAAGAGGGCAGGAGTAGCTATATTAAGTTCCAAGAGTTAGACTTCAGAGGAAAGACTATAGTGGGAGACAGAGAAGGACATTATATAATGATAAAAGAGTCAATTCATCAAGAAGACACAGCAAGCTGAAATGTGTGTATGCCAAACAAGAGAACTACAAAATATGTGAAACAAAACCTGATAGAACTGAAAGGAGAAATTGACAGATCAACAATTATAGTTGGAGACTTCAACACCCCTCTTTCAACAATTGATAGAAAAATAAGACAAAAAAACAGGAAGGATCTAGAACTCCACAACACCATCAACCACTAGGACCTAACTGACGTTTATAGAGCACCCCATGTTCGCACCAGCAGAGCATACATTCTTTTAAAGCATCTATAGAAGATACCAAGATTCACCATATCCTGGGCCATAAAATGAACCTCAACAAATTTAAAGGAACTAAGATCATGTGGAGTGTGTTCTACAACCAAACTAGAATCAAACTAGAAATCAGGACACAAAGATAACTGGAAAATCTCCAAATAATTGGAAAGTAAACGACATACATCTAAAGGGAAATAATATATATTGAACTGCATAAAAAGGAAACTTCAACATGTGAATGCATATGTTAGAAAAGAGGAAGAGCCACAAGTCAAATATCCATGCTATTCACGTTAGGAAACTAGAAAAATAAGAGCAAAACAGAACCAAAGCAAGCAGAATAAAGGAAACAAGAGACACGAGCAGAACTCAATGAAATTGGAAACAGAAAAACAGACAAAAGCAATGAAGCAAAGCTGTCCTGTGAAAAGATCGATAAAAATTGACAAACTTCTAGAAAAACTGGCGAAGAAAAAAGGGGAAAATCATGAATCCTAACTATCAGGTACCAAACAGGATCACAGCGGACACTGAAGACACCAAAATGATAGTAACAGAATATTATGAACAACTTCACACACGTAAGTTTGACATCCTAGGGGAAATGAACCAATTCCAGGAAAATCTGAAACTGTCACAACTAGCCCACTTGATTTTGTGGTGGTTACAGAGATCCATACATGTGATCAAATGACAAAACTATATACACATACATTGTGCCAATGTCAGTTTCCTGGCTTTGAATGGGGAAACTGGGCAAAGAGTATCCAGGCCTCTCTGTACCATCTTTGCAACTTCTGTCAATCTATAATTACTTCAAAATATAAAAAGTTAAAAATATAATGGGCTAATGTGTTTGTGTGTGTTTTGTTGAGAGCTTTTAGCTGTTCAAAAGACAGCTTTTACTTTTAGGCAATCATTTTTTATCATCTGTAATATAGTAATAGAAACAGAAATTTTATTTGGGAGCTACACCTTAGGAAAAAATTTAATGTCATTTTTGACACACTGTAGTAGAAAAATTTGGATTTCCCTTTTAAATCAAATGACATTTTGTAAATTACTCTTTGCTGTGCAATGTTTGTGAACTTTTGAGATAAGTTTTGGTAACTTTTGAGATAGGTTAATCACAGGCAGATTAATAAATCTAGGAATCAATGAATGACATTAGAGCAGAGAGAGTCTCTTAAGAGACATGATAACATTCTATCTGGAATTTTTAACTATTTTAAACAATTTTGTATAACTCATATCAATAACATCTGTATGAGTCAGCCATAGAGATACTGATACAAAGTACCAGAAATCTGTTGGTCTTTATAAAGAGTATTTATTTGGGGGTAAAAGCTTACAGTTACAAGATCATAAAGAGTCCAACTCAGGGTATCATAAGAGGTAGCCCAAGTCAGTTGCCATGTGTTGAAGTAAGATGGCGGGCCTGGTCTCTCCTTCCTTCTTCCTCTTAAGGCTCTGTGGGACCCAGCTTCTTCTGATCTCAGCTGTAGGCTAGCACAGGGTTTCTTTCTTTCCCAGCTTCCTCAGCTCAGCTGCTCTGTTCTCTTCAGCTATAAACTATCAGGAAAATGGTTCCTCTTTCTTCCCGGGGCCACAGGATCAAAGTTCTCCCCTCTGCTGTGTCTGTGGAGCTCTCTTTCTTCCTCTGCCTTCTGTGTGTCTTCTTGAGTGAGTGCCCATTTATATCAGCCCACCAAGGGGGCCGGGACTTAACCTGAGTTACACCCTACTGATGTGGTCGAATCAAAGCCCTAATCTTGACATAATTTAATCAAAGACATCTCAGCTAAATCTAATACAACCAAAGGGCATAACACCCAGAGGAATAGACCAGCTTACAAACATAATCTCTCTTTTTGGAATTCATAAATAATCTCAAACTGCCACAACATATAAGGATTATGAGAAGTTTACATAGTAAATTGTGGCAAGCTGAGTAAATGGTGAAAACAAAGAATTCCAGACCTCGTTGAGAATTTAAGAGACTTCACAGCCACGCATTTTTTGGGCTATACTCTAAAGGAGAGACAGATTGAGTGACTTGCCCTAGGACACCCTGCATTCCAGGTCATCCTGACAGTTTGGCCCCTAAACCATAAAGTTCCCTGAGACCCACCCTCTCTTTCCTTCCCCTAGATGTCCCTCTCCCTCCTCGCAAGTTGCTTTCTTTTTTTTTTTTTAAG
>PVKH010027711.1:0-12969 GCA_004027955.1 Chaetophractus vellerosus | reverse complement strand
CTCCAGGGACCCCTGCTACCAGGCATCGTGATGATTAGGGATCTGGGTGCTTTTTTGAGGTGTGCAATGTGGATACCCCGTCTACACACTGGAGGGTCTCTGCAGATTAGAAACTCTTCTAGGAAGAGAAACCAAATTCATCTATACAGACTGATAGGTAAGAAAAGTTTGACGGCTCTGTGCCTGTGATCAGAACATGCAAGCTCCCTCAAACTACCTGTCCTCATCTGGAAAGTAGGAATAATACCTACTTGAGAGCACGATTGTGAAAACTAAACGTCAAAGTTCCTTTCATGGTGCCTGGTGCATATTAAGTGTTCCATGATTGGTGTCATGGTGGACTCAGCTGGAAGGCAGCCATCACGGTGTTTCTTTCCCCATCTATACATGGAGAAACAGCAAATCATAGGAAAAATGAATTCTTGGGATTTAGTCGGGTGACTTCCATGGGATGTTCTGGGACACATGCATCTCAGCAGTGGAAGCAGATTGTGGATAATGGAGGGGATTCCGTTTTGCTCTTGGACAGCCTCCTGGGACATATCCCTGGGGGAGGCTCCGGTGCCCAGCTCAGGGTGTTTTTTTGTGTATGTACCAGAAGGTCAGAGCATGTTGGAGATCTGGAAGAGGGAGGCGTGGCCATCCCTCCACACCAGGCAGGAGAGTTGACTCAACACCTAACTAACCAATGGCAGTACTGGGGGCAGCAGCCTGCAGCGCCAGGTAAATTATGTGCCCTCACCAGCTGCATTCTTCCCGCCTAGAAAAGGGAGGTTCGTCTGGTGTCAGGCCCCAGCTCGTGCCTGTGCTGCCCAGGGACTGCTGGTCTTTGCTGCTGATTGAGGATCTACCACGTGCCAGGCACAGTACAGAGGTCATTCATTTACTCTACAGCCACAGGCACTGTGTTAGGTGCAGGGGATTCAGTGGCATGTCTATCAGTTATTTTCAAATACTAATTCTAAAATGCATGAGGCGCTGGAACACAATGGGGCTTGTCTGAGGTCACACAGCTAGTAAGCTGTGATATTTCTAAGAGTTAGTAAGAGTACTTTAATTAAGGTAGCACTCAACTCTGAGCTTTTCGACCAGGCTGTGAGATTTAACTCCAGGCCCAACGGACCACCTCTGTGCCGTGACACAGCCCATGGTAGCATCCTACTTCCCTTCCTCCTCACCAAAGGTTAAGAATTGTAACGTGCATGGGGAAAGAGTGCAGAGCTTTAATAGTTACTCAATAAGATAGTAGACCCAAATATGCAGTTTTCATTTTGCTTTGATTTATATATTTCAAATGCAAATTTATATTCAAATAATGCTTGCATTATAAAATATGCATTGGTGCTGAGATTCGTATGTGTATGTTTTTTTTTAATTTGGGTTTATAAATGGATTGGAACAGGTTGCAGAAACATCGTCTGTTGCTCTTTTTAATATATCTTGAGCATGCTATGACACATCCTGAAATAATTTCCTTCAGAAAAAAAGCACTGCTCCTCTCTCACTCCTTTTTTTTTTTCAAATGTGACTGTAAATATTACTTTGATGTATGTAATTGCTTTAACCATCTCCATTTGAAGGAAGGCGTCTAACCCTTCCATCTCCCATCTCTTGCCATTGTCAAGAAAGGAGAAAAATTTACTTAAAATGCATTATTCAAACATAGTTAAAGTAAACATTAAAGAAGTCTGAGAACAGCCACAAATTTTCTTTTACTTAATGTAGTCTTGAAAATATTTCAAGTATTCTGTCTTAGAGGCATTCATTCAGTCTACTTGGGGAAACTATTTATTCAAGCAAATCCTAGGATCCAAACGTGCACATAGCATCTGGCACACAGTAGGACTGAACGCATGCTTGGGCGAGTGCCCTGAGTTGAACTAGATTGGCATGCAGAGGTGGGTAGAACATATGGAAACCCTCTGCTGCGCAGGAGCTGAGCCCACTCCCGGGAGTCCTGGCTGAGTGCAGGGGAGGCAGCGCCCCGCCTTGAGCATCAGCAGATTGCATAGTTTGGACTGTAGGTCAGTGGCAGAGCTGGATTTGCTTCCAGATTTGGTGTCTTGTCAGTAATTTAATTAAGTTAGCACTCGACTCTGAGCTTTTCCACTAGGCTGTGAGTCCCTTGAGGACAGGACTGTGTCTTTCATCCCTGCTTTTTCAGGAGCCTATACAGTTCTGATAACTGCTCCGTAAACATTTTGCCCAACTGAAGGACCAAGAAAAGAAATGGTGCAGGCACCTGGCTGCCTAATGAAGGCAGCTGCCCCTGGTCTGCTTGCTTGTGAGATGGAAGTGGACTCACAGGTGACGAGTGAGCCATGATTGAACGGAATGGCAGAGGAAGCAAAGCTTCCTGCTTGGCGGCTGTCAGGGGCGTGATGCCAGGAGCTCCACAGCCTGTGCCTGTCTCACGTACCTGCAGGATGTTCAGCCCGAGTCAGGTCCCTCTGCCTTCCGGGCCTCCGTCTCCGTGGACAGTCTAAGGTCACTACCAGCCATAAAATTCTTTCACATTAACTTTTTGTGCGTGTGTGTGTGAGACGGTCAGCTTATTTGCCACAGAATCGAAATTTTCACTCCTCTGCTAATAAATAAGTAAATATTCTGACCTATTTTTTGGCAGAGCGAAGTTCTGGAATTTCAAATCACCGGATCCTTCTTTTGTTGTCCTTCTATTGCCCCTGGGATGAAAGAAAATAGATGATAGTTGGGAAATAGCAAGAAGCTAGGGGAAAAAATTAATTAAGTGCATTCATTCATAGAAGCAACCACCCAGTCAGATTTAAGTAATTAACGTCTTACAGATAATTCCAACTCTCTCTTTGCATTTCCATCAGGGTTAAAAAAAAATCCGTGTTTAAAGAAATTCAATTACTTTTTTTTGGTAATCATATGAGAGCTTTCTCTTACAGGGGTGGTAGCAAGGGTGGAGGGAGCACAGCCGTGGGGGTGAGGGGCTAGACTGCCCCCCGTATCGGTGGGACGACCCTGCTCTGAGTCTCGGCCCTTTCCTCTACACCATGAAAACTGTCATGTTTTCTCCATGTGGTTCCTGGGAGGATGTTAAACAAGATAATCCAAGAACAGCCAGGCAATAATCTAAACGCTTTGCCATCTTAGTTGAATGTGCGAAAACTACCGGCAAACACCATCCAATGCAGGAAGGTATATTTAGCAACAAGAGCTCTGATTCAAGTAATATTTATTGAACTTTGCTAAGGCACTTTCTATGAAGAGATTGAATTATTTCAAAAAGAGTTAATTTGTTAAAATTCATTAAATTCACCCACTATCATAAATCATCCCTATCATACAGTCCGAATTCATTTAATTAGCTAAATTTAATATAGTTTCTCTTCTTTTCCAGGCATTTCATGACCCTTATCAAGTATTTACTGGCGAGACTTTCCTTGACAAGGAGCTACCTCTGATTTCATGAACTGACCCCTCCCTCCTCCTTGGCCTTGTCTTACTTCATTGCCCTCCTCCTTCTGTCCTTTTGGACCAAATTCATCTCCTCTTGGTCCTTGAGCTTTCTCTACTCCCTCCCACAGGGCTCCTTTGGGCACTGTTTTCTCTTTCTCAAATGCCCATTCTTTCCTCATTCTTTGAATTAAGTCCAGCTCACACTTTTGATCTCAGCTCAAATGTTAACTTCTTCAGAGCAGCCTTTCTTGACCTCTAGGCGAGCACGTCCATAGTGCTTGTCTGAGTTTTAATTTTATTTTGTCCTCACTTGCAGCCTGTGTTCCTGTCTGATGACCCAGCTGCACAGCTGTCTCCTTGGCGGCGGAGATTTGCAGGACTTTGCATCCCAACTCCTGGCGCAGTGCTTGGCCCACAGTGGGCCCTCAGCAGGTTTGCACACTCACGGCTAAGGGATCCCAGGAAATACCTAAGGACGACTCGAGACTCCTTCTCCATCTGGGGTTTTGTTTGGAGCCCATATAATACTACGTGGTAAGTAAAAAAAATTTAGGAGCTGTTTGTGTATATGTTGTCACTGTGTAATGTGATCACCCAGAGAGGCGATGGCATTTTAAAATTATTTTTAATCCAGACGTTCTTGTTCTGTCCAGGTCAATCTCTATCCGCACCCTGTTTTCTAAGTTCTAGCCACGAGCTTCTATCTTCTGGGCCCCTCTACTTGGGTAGCCTGCAGCTCCTTCTCTGCATGAGCAGCTCCTTGGCTCCCTTCTTACCAAACTCGCAGTCTGGACTTTGATCTTGAGGCTTCCTGCCCTGCATCAACACCTGGCCTCTCTGTTACTGGATGCCAGCACCCTGTCCCTTCCTCTTCACCCCGTACGCTCCAGTCACGCTGAGCTCTGCTTTCAGTATCTCCTTCTGGCCGCTAGCGTCAGCCCCCACCTGCTTTCCCGGCCTCTGGGCTCCGTCCACCCAGCAAATGGCAGCAAGCACCGCCTTTCTAAGCAGGGGAGTCTTATGCAGTCACAGCCCTCCATGTCTGCAGGGCCACATCCAGACTCTCCACTCATGGTAGCCAACACCCCTGCCCCGGAGGCCTTGAAGACCCTTGCTTTCTGTTGCTGGAGCCTCATATCCCATCACCCTGTTTTTTGGGCAGGGCCTCCACTCAGTGACCTCCCTGGGACATGCCTTTCTATGCTTTCATATCGCTGATCAGATTATTCTTTCTGCTGCCTCTGGGTCTGGCAAAAAACATTCCATTCTTCAAGTCCAAGCACTACTTCCCTGTGAGTCCTTCCCCACTGCTTTGCCTTTGAGCCCTCTCAGTATTTGGTATTCCTCTGTTTTGACATTCATTTGATTGTTCATTAATCTAGTCATTCATTTGTTTATTAATCCTTTCAGTCATTTACTTAGCAAATATTTCTTGGGCCTGCTCAGTACCAGGCAGTGTGCTAGGCAATGGGGGCACAGTAATGAAATAATAGACGAAGCTTGCCCTCATGAGACTTTTATTCTAGTTGGGAGGCAGGCAATAAATCATCTTAACCTACTGCCTTGTTTATACTTATCTATGTGTCCATCTTCTACCTCCAGGATGAGCCTCTTCAGGAGGGGGACATGTCCCAGGTGTCTTTCTCTCCCAGCACACTGGCTAACTGACCCTGGCAGGATCTCAGGATTTTTTGTAAGATAATGAGTAGATGACTGAACAATGGCCTGCCAGTCAGCTTCATACACAGTAGTGAACCCTGTACTTAATTGTGTGGGGTATTTTGGATCTCTCTGATACCAGGGAAATTCTGGTCTTTCTGGCAGAGGGAAAGAGGTCCTCAGTTTCACTGTATCTCTGGCTTATGGGCAGCATTTCTGTGCTTTGACTGCTCTGGGAGCATTTGCCTAACTGACCTTAGCCAGTCCAATATTAGGAAAAACAGAGCTTCTTCCTATACACCTCCGGAACCCCACAGCCCGAGAGTTACCATTGATCTTTCCAGAAAATCAGCTTTGTTTTTTTTTAACTTGGAGGAGAAAGTTGAACTCAAACTCTCTTTCTGTTTCATCTTTATAGCAACCCTCAGAAGTAAATGGACAGGCAGCCTTCTCAGCTCCCTGCTACAGAGGAGAAGATGGGGCCCTGAGAGCTGCGGGGACTGGTTCAAGGTCACCAGGCTGATTTTCTGAAGGTAACTGAGGAATACACGTGGGAGAATGGGATGGAGGAGAGGAGTTCTACTTTCTGCAGGGCTTATTTAAGGAGAGCATCGACAGAGCTGGCAAATAAACCGCCTCATGCCTGGACAGGAAGTAGTTAAAATCTATTTGTTTTTAAAATGCATAAAAGGAGCATTAGCAGGCTTAGAAATAGAAGTGTTTCTTCCTCCTTCTGTTATCTGCTTTGTTTTTTTTTCCTTAATCCCCAATCACACCGCAAAGTCCCGCTCCACAATTTTCCTCCCAAACAGCTCTCTGTGCCTCAAATCATTTAGTGTTTGGGTTTATTTTATATGCAATGTTGAAAAAATTATGAGGTCTCAGCCTATAGCTAAAGTTGTACTAAAGAATGCTAATTATAATAGTTCAGAGATGGTTGTTTTGCTTTAAATTGATAACTGACCTTAGAAGATGCTCAACTTTTCCAACTTGGCTATTGCATCTTTGAGCCTGGCAATAACAGTACTGTTTACTACAGTCTTGCAAATAAATACACATCATTTTACAAGGCCTCAAACATTTGGGACACGCTGCCCTTTCTGCAAACTTCTCAGTCCATCCCACCCACGTAGTAAAATAAATCAAATCAGCACTTTTGAACGGCTGTTCCATTAACTTGTCACTGACTCTGGTCAAGTGCCCTCAGGGAAGCAACAAAAGCTACTTTATTGCACAGAGAACTCAGCACATTCCAGACAAGCTGGAAGTGCCATAGGCTTGCAGGGAAATGGAGCCACAGTGGATGGATGGTCAGGCAATTAATTGTTCCTGCAGTCACCTCTATTCTGCTGAAACAGAGACCACCATCCCATGTGATCCAGCTTCTCGACTTTCCTCCCAGAACTCCAGGTTCTGCACTTTTCAGCTATCTTGGACTCCCTTCTCCCCTTCTGTTCCTACCTCTTGCAATATCGGTTAATAAAACCCATTTCATCCCTCTTCATAAGTTTTCTTGCTCCATGCCTTCCTCATTCCCCTCTGAAATTCCTTCTCCAGGGCCTCTTTGCATATAGACCTAACAGAATACAGCTCAGTGCAGTTAAACTATCTACTTTCTGCCAAGGGATAAAAAATGAATAAGACCCACATCCGAACCAGTGCATACAATGCACTAGGATTGGTTCAATGATATAAACATACTTGGAAGGAAAAGGGAGGAAGAAGCTGATTAAATCTTTAGGTGAGGTGTAGTCAAGGAATGCATCAATGAAGTGGTGACACCTGATCAGGGATTGAAGAAGGTACGAGTGTTTGCCAGACACATGACGTGGTGAGTTGGGGGATGGAGAGGAAGTAGGGGCAGCCTATATGGAAGGTTAAGCACACAGCCTCCAATTCATCCAGCTCATTCCTCTCTCCAATTTCTCACTTTAACAATTGCAAGGCTCCCAGCTACAACCAATATGGCAGGTGCAGTGTGACCAGCATAGAAAGAAGGACCACCACCTCCCCTATTGTGAAACTATACTTTTCTTAATGTACTTTCAGATCAAGTTAGATTTTTCCAGAATCTTCTCATTCTAGACACTCAAAGTGAGCTTGCAGGCTCCCAAGAGAGCAAATGGCTCTTTAAAAAAAACAAAACAAAACTCTCTTCCTTCCCCCTTCCTCCCTTCCCTACTCTTCCTACTCCTTCCTGGTAACCTCTAATCTGTTTTTTATCTCTGGGAATTTGTTAGTTCTAATCATCTCTTATAAGTGATAGCAAACTTTTTTTTTATCTGTATGTCTTGCTTATTTCACTGAGCATAATGTTTTCAAGGTTCTTCCATTTTGCAGCATGTCTCATAATTTCATTTTTCCTAATGGCCAAATAATATCCCATTGTGTATATGTACCACATTTTGTTTATCCATTCATATGTTGATGGATATTTGGGTTGATTCCAGTGTTTGACTGCTGTGAATAATGCTGGTATGAACATTTGTGTACAAGTATCTGTTTGTGACCCTGTTTTTACCCTCTTTGGGTATCTACCTAGATGTTGGATTACTGGGTCAAATGCTAATTCTATATTTAACGTTTTGAGGAACCCACCGTATTGATTTCCATAGAGGCTGCACCATTTTGCATTCCCACCAACAATGCACTAGAGTTCCAATTTCTCAGCATCATCTCTAGCACTTATTTTCCATTAAAAAAAAGCCATTCTTGTGAGTGTGAAGTGATATCTCATTGTGGTATTAATTTACATTTCTCTAATGGCTAATCATATTGAGCATCACTTCATGTGTTTATTGGCCATTTGCATATCTTCTTTGTAGAAATGTCTATTCAAGTCCTTTTCCCATTTTTTAATTAGTTGTGTGTCTTTTTTGTTGTTGCATTATGAAAGTTCTTTATATATTCTGGGTACTAATCCTTATTTGATATATAGTTTGCCATTATTTTCTTCCATTCTGTAGGTTGTCTTTCCATTTTCTTGATAATTTCCTTTGATGTACAAACGTTTTTAATTTTGACAAAATAAAACTTATCTATTGCTTCTTTTGTTGCTTGTGCTTTTAGTGTCATATCTAAGAATCAATCCATTGCTGAATCCCAAGTCATGAAAATTCGCCCCCTATGTTATCTTCTAAGAGTTTTACTGTTTCAACTCTTATATTTAGGTCTCTGATCCATTTTAAGCTGATTTTTGTGTTTGGTCTGAATTTTAGGTCTAACTTCATACTACTGCATATAGATATCCAGTTTTCCCAACTACATTTGTTAAAAAAAATTTTTTTTCCCACTCCATGTATGTAGCACCCTTGTCAAAAATCAATTGGCAGCAAAAAGCAAAAATAAACAAAAATAAAAGAAATCATTGGCCATAAATGTGTGGCTCTATTTCTGGACCTTTGTGCCAGTCCAACATTGTTTTGATTACTGTAACTTTGTAATATGATTTGAAATCAGGAAGTGTGAGTCATTCAACCCTGTTAATCTTTTCCAAGATTGTTTTGGCTATTTGGGGTCTCTTGCAGCTACATATAAATTTGAGCTTCACTTTTTGATTATTGCTGCAATTTTAATAGGCATTTAACAGTGTTTTGCAGTTTTCAGTATGCTAGTCTTTTGTATCTTTTGTTAAATTTATTCACTCTACATTTTATTCTTTTAGATGCTATTATACATGGAATTATTTTCTTAATTTCCTCTTTGGATTGTTCATTGCTAGTGTAAAGGAACACAATTGTGTCTCTGTGTTGATATTTTACCCCGCCTCTTGCTGAATTCATTTATTAGCTCCAATAATTTTCTTGTGAATTCCGTTGAGTTTTCTATATATAAGATCATATCATCTGCAAGTAAAGATATTTTACTTCTTCCTTTCCAATTGGAATACCTTTTATTTCTTTTTCTTGCCTAATTGCTCTGGCAAGGACTTCTAGTACAATGTTGAATAGGAGTGTTAAAAGAGAGTATCCTTGTCTGGTTTCTTTCTTTCTTTCTTTTTTCCTTTTTTTCAGTGCTTATTTTTTTAAATATACTTTTTAAATTTTTAAAAAAGATACTTAGATTACATAAATGTTACATAAAAACTATAGCAGATTCCCATATGCCCTACTTCCTACCCCTCCCACATTTTCCCACATTAACAACATCCTTCATGTATGGTACATTTGTTACAATTGATGAACACATTTCGGAGCATTGCTACCAGTATGGATTGTAGTTTGTTGTCTCATTTCTGATTTAAGGGGAAATGCTCTTAGTCTTTCACCATTGAGTATGATATTAGCTGTGGGGTTTTTGTAAATATCTTTTATCATGTTGAGATCTTCCCTTCTATTCATACTTTTCAGAATGTTTTTATCAAGAAAAGGTGCTGGAGTTTGTCAAATGACTTTTTTGTACCTATTGAGATAGTCCCGTGCTTTGTTTCCTTCATTCTATTTATGTAGTGCACGGCATTGATTGATTTTCATATGTTGAACCACCTTTGTATTACTGGGATGAATCTGCTTGGTCGTGGTATATAATCTTTTTAATATGTAGTTGCATTTAGTTAGACAGTATTTAAGTATTTCGTTAAGGATTTTTGCATCTATATTCATAAGGAAAATTGATTTGTAATTTTCTTTTCCTGTGGCCTCATGGAATCAATTAGGAAGTGCTCCCTCCTCTTGAAGTATTGAAAGTGTTTGAGAAAGATTTGTATTAATTCTGTTTTAAATATTTGATAGAATTCACCAGTGAAACCATTTGATCCTGAACTTTTCTTTGGTGACAAGGTTTTGATTACTGATTCAGTCTTTGCACTTGTTATAAGTTTGTTGATGCTTACTATTTTCTCTTGAGTCAATTTGGGGTAATTGATGTATTTCTAGGGATGCAATTTTTTCTAGATTAATTTGCTGATATACAATTGTTCATAACATTCTCTCATAAAATCCTTTTTATTTCTGTAAGATTAGTAGCGATACCACCATTTTCCTTTATGATTTTAGTTATTTTCATCTTTTCTTTTTTTTTCCTTTGTAAATCTAGCTAAAGTTTTAACAATTTTACTGATTTTTTTCAAAGAATCAACTTTTTGTTTCATTCATTCTCCCAATTGTTTTCCTATTTTCTATTTCATTTATTTCTGCTCTAATCTTAATCATTTCTTTTCTTCTGCAAACTTCAGGGCTACTTTGCTCCTGTTTTTCTAGTTACACAAGATGTAGAGTTAGGTTAGTGACTTGAGAACTTTCTCCCTTTATGATATAGGCATTTTCCCTTGGAGCACTTCCTTTGCTGCACCCCATAAGTTTTGTCATGTTGTGTCTTTGTTTTCATTTGTCTCTAGTATTTTAAAATTTCCCTTGTAATTTCTTCTTTAACCCATTGGTTATGAGTGTGCTGTTTAATTTCTACATATTTGTAAATTTTCCAGTTTTCCTTCTGTTATTGATTTCTAGCGTCATTCTATTGTGGTCAGAAAGGTTAGTTTTATGATTTCAATATTTAAAAATTTATTTAGATTTCTATTGTGCCCTAATATTTGGTCTATCCTGGAAAAAGATCCATGTGCGCTTGAAAAGAATATGTATTCTGCTATTTTCGTGTAAAGTGTTCTATATATTTTGGTGAGATCTAGTTGGTTTACTGACCTTCTGTTCAGATGTTCTGTCTAGTGTTGAAAGTGGCATATGGAAATTCCAACTATTATTGTAGAACTATCTATGCCTTTTTTCAATTCTGTCAATGTTTGCTTCCTATATTTTGATACTCTGCTGTTAGGGCATATATGTTTATAATTGTTAAATCTTGTTGAATTGACCCTTTATCAATATATTTTGTCCTTTTATGTCTCCTGTAACATTTTTTGACCTGAAGTGTATTTTGCCTGATACAAATATAGCCACCTGTTCTCTTTTGATTACTGTTTGCAGGAAATATACTTTTTTCTATTCTTTCATTTTCAGCCTATTTGTATCTGTGTATCTCAGCTTGGTCTCTTGCAAACAGCATATAGTAAGGTCATGGTTCTTTATCCATTCAACCAATCTTTGCCTTTTGATTGGAGAATTTAATCAGTTTACAGTTTGGGAAATTATTGATAAGGCCAGATGTATTTCTGTCATTTTGCTAATTATTTTTTTGTAAGTTTTATACATTTTTTTCTTTTCTCCATTACTATTTTCTTTTTGTTTAGTTAATCTTTTATAGTAAGTCATTTTAAGTGACTTATACTTTCCTTTTGTTTAGATATTTTAGATATTTTCTTTATGGCTACCAAGGGGGTTCCATTTAGTGTACTAAATCTATTACAATTTAGCTTGTGTTAATTTCAACTTGACTTCAATAGCCTGCACATAACAGTGCTCTCCAAATCTCCCTTTCATCTTGTTCATGTCACAAATTACATTTTCATGATTTGTGTGCCCAGTAACAAAAACTTATACTTGTTTTTTAAGTATTTGAATTTTCAGACTTAGAATGAATAAAAGAAAGCATTGCAAGTAAAAAATGAAATAATAGTGGCATATGTATTTACTCATATTTTTACTTACACTAGAGCTCTTTATTTTTCATCTATCATCTGGATACATAGAGGCTCCCTTTAGCATTTCCTGTAATGCTAGTGGTAATGAACTCACTCAGTTTTTGTTTGTCCAGAAATATCTTAATTTCTCCCTCATTTTTGAGGGACAACATTGCCAGGTATATTATCATTGGGTAAAAGTTGTTTTTTTCTTTCAGTACTTCAAATGTGTCCTCCCACTGCCTTTACGCCTCCATGGTTTCTATTGAGAGATAGTATGTTAATCTTATTAAGGATCCTTTATATGTGGCATGTTGCTTCTCTCTTGCTGTTTTTAAGATTCTGTCTTTGTCCTTGGATTTGGACAGTTTGCTAATAATTTGTCTTGGTGTAGATCTGTTTGGGTTCATCATTCTTGTTATTCATTGAACATCTGGGATGTGTATATTCATATCTTTCATTAGACTTGGGAAGCTTTCTGCAGTTATCTCTTCAAATATTTTTTCTGTCTCTTTATCACTCTCTTCTCCTTCGGGGACTATGGTATGCTTGATGGTGTCTCCTAGGTTCTTCATGCTATGCTCATTTTTATTTTTCATTCTTTTGTCTTTCTGCTCCTCAAACTAGACAATTGTAATTGTTTTGTCTTCAAATTCATTGATCCTGTCTTCTGTCTCCTCCAATCTGTTCTTGAACCCCTCTATTGAATTTTTCACTTCAGTTATTGTACTTTTGGGTTCCAGAATTTCCACTTAGTTCTTCTTTATAATTTCTATCTCATTATTGAAATTTTTATTTTGTTCTTATATTTTTGGCTTCCTTTAGTTATTTGTCCATGCTTTCCTTTAGTTCTTGATCATATTATGACAGTTGTTCTAAGATCTTTGATTAGTAATTCTAGGCATTGAACTTCCTCTGAAATATTATCTGTCAAATTCTTTTTATTCCCTGTGACTGGGCCAGACTAAGAAAAAGAAGGAAAAATGGGGAAAAAGAGAAGGAAATGAAAAATGAGAGAGGGAAAAAAAGAAAAGGATAAAATACGAACAAACAGAACACCCACACACAAAAAAAATGAGAAAAAAGGAAAAAATAATGAAGCAATGTGACAGTTTGAATTTTGTAAATCTCAGAACAAAATTATGTTCTTAAACCAATCCATTCCTGTGAGTGTGGGTCCCTTTAATATTATTAAATTCAATTAAGGGGTCTTTGATTAGATTACTTGATAAGATTGC
Organism: Chaetophractus vellerosus; assembly: GCA_004027955.1. Classification (NCBI taxonomy): domain Eukaryota; kingdom Metazoa; phylum Chordata; class Mammalia; order Cingulata; family Chlamyphoridae; genus Chaetophractus; species Chaetophractus vellerosus. The sequence continues at coordinate 129 of PVKH010027711.1, read as the reverse complement.
TTTAGGGCTTTTGATTGGATTATGTCAGTGAGGTGTGAACAAGCTTGGGTTTCTACCTCCTTGCTGGGTCTTGTATAAAAGGAGACATACGGAGAGACACACATAGAGAAAAAGAAAGCTGCCATATTG
>PVKH010027710.1:0-12969 GCA_004027955.1 Chaetophractus vellerosus | reverse complement strand
GGGGAGACAAGCAGACACAGAGGAACGCAGAGAAAAATGAACACAGCAAGAACAAGCAAAAAGCAGGGGGATATAAAATACGAGGAACCCAGTTAAAAAATGGGGAGAAGAGTTTAATAGACATTTCTCCAAAGAAGAAACACAAATGACCCAAAAGCACACAAAAAAATGTTCAACATCACTAGTTATTAGGGAAATATAGATCAAAATTATGAGATACCATTTCATACTTTATAGAATAGCCATTAATAAAATAAAAATAAAATAATAAAATAAAATAAAATAAAATAAAAACAGAAAATTACCAGTGCTGGAAAGGATGTGGAGAAACAGAAACACTCCTTCACTGTTGGTGGGAATATAGAATGGGGCAGCCTCTTTGGAAGACTGTTTGGCCGTACCTCAAGAAACTGAATAGGGGCCAGCTGTATAGCCCAGTGGATAGGGCGCTGGTTTACCACATGGGAGGCCCTGGGTTCGGTCCCCGGGGCCTCTCTGGGTGGGCGGACCGCTTGAGAATGCAAAAGCCGCCATGGGCAGGGCAAAAGCCACCACAGGCAGGGCAAAGCCATCACGGGCAGGGCAGAGCAGCCTGCGAGCAGAGTGGAGCCGCCCGCGGGCAGGGCAGAGCCACCTGTAAGAGGGGCAGGCGGCCCACGAGTGGGCAAGGCCACCACTCACTGGTGAACCTGACTCGGTGCGTCACTGCAGCGGGGAGGGGGAGGGCGGAGACAAAAAGCTGAAAATAAAAAATAAATCTAAAAAAAAAAAAAAGAAAGAAACTGAATATAGAACTGCCATATGACCCAGCAACCCCGTTGTTAGGAATATATTCAGAAGAACTGAAAGCAAGGGTGTGAACTGACATTTGCACACAGATGTTCATAGCAGCATTATTCACAATTGCTAAAATATGGAACCAGTCCAAGTGTCCATCATCTGAAGAATGGATGAGCAAAATGTGATGTATACACACAATGGAATACTACTCAGCTATATGAAGAAATGAAATCAGGATGCATATGATAACATGGATGAACCTAGAGGATATTATGTTGAGTGAAATGAGTCAGACACAAAAGGGCAAATATTGTATGGTCTCACTAATATGAACTAAACACAATGAGTCATGTGGAGAATGGGAGTTGATGCTTAATGTATGTAGCATTATTAATAAAGTTAATTGCAAAAGTGTGGAAATGAATAAACTTGAGAGTAACATATTATAGTAAATATAACTAACACTGCTGATTTATAAATGTGATTATGGCTGAAATGGGTAGTCTATAGAAGTAAATGTCATTTGAAAGGAAACAAGAGAATAATCTAGGGAAAGTATAACATAATGATTTCAATGGTGAATCAAGATTGTGGTTAATAGTATAAATATAAGATTTTTCTTCTGTTACAAACTGCTAAGAATATGGTGATACATGGAAAAATTACGACTGATGTTAACTTATGGATGATACTTAACAGTAATATTGTAATATTTTGCAGCAATGGCAAGAAGATATTTTTTCAGTATTAAGGGACAATAGGGGGGTATTAGAGGGTATATGATTTTTCCTTGTGGAATAGTGAAAACATTCTAAAATTTACCAAAGGGATGACAGGACAACTCTGTGATGAAAATGAGAGTCACTGAGTATACACTTTCAATGGATTGTACAAAGCATGGGACTGTGTAACTCAGTGAATCCAGTGGTTGATGATGGACTATGGTTAACAGAGCCAATATGAGAGCATTTTCTTCTGAATGATAACAAATATGTAATATTAATATAGGGTGTTAATAATTGGGTGGGTGACGGGGAATACACCAAATGATATATTGGCTATACTCAGTAGTAATACTTTGACAATGCTCTTACATAGTTTGTAACAATTGTTTCCCAACAAAGCAAGGTGTTGGTGGGGAGATGTATGGATCCTTGTAGGATGATATGCATGTTTGTTTTGTAAATTCACAAATTTTACTGTACATTTGTTGTTTATGTATGTTCATGTATAAATGATATACTTCAGTAAAATTTTATTTTAAAAATTGTAATATATAAAAAAGAAAGCAGATGTCCAGGTGTGGGATGAAATGATAAGGACATGTACTGAAAGGACTATAGTAAAAGTCAGGATGCTTCCTCCTATAATTGCCATGGGTAAGTTTAATATTCAGAAAGAAGCACAAGATTAATCTCACACCCAATTCTCCCCACCCGCACAAACTCAGCCTACACCCCTCCACAAACAAAAAACATATTTATATTAAATTATTTTATTAAATTATTAGTATTATTATTACAGGGCAGCATCCAGTCAACCAAGAAGGTGGCATAAGATGCTCTAGGGTTCCTCACAGAATCTTTGACCAACTAGTAAAAACTGGCAGAACCGTCATCCCCAAATTCTGGAAAACAGGAGAGGGAAACAATAACTAGTCTTGACAGGGTAGTTGTGCAACCACTTCCCATGGGAGACACTCTTCTTGGCCTATACTTGCATTACCTTATCTTCTCCCTCTAAGGCTGCCCAGTCTGCCTGTTCCTTTCCCTGAGCTAAAACCTCACCTCTTTCCCATTGATCCTCTAAGGTAACCCATAACCATTCTCAGGGGAACTGGTTGCCCAAACAAGGGTAGCTGTCACCCACTAACTTCCCATAGGCATGCGTCAGGCTCATGGGTCCAGTCCACTCGATTGTCGCCCTGTGTGACACTTCAAGACCACTTTGGTCATCCCATCTCTCCGCCTGTTGGCTCTAACCTCGCATCATCCTGGGAATTGCATGGAGAGTGTAATGGGTTAAAAGGTATGATGATCCCCCAACAGAGGCTGAAAAGGACATCCCAAATGGGGTGCCCTTGGTCCCCTTTTGGATCCAGTCCTCATTTTGATGGGTGTAAGGGAGGATGCACAGCAAAGCTTGGGTTCCTCCACCACCCTCATCCCCTCACTGCACTAGGAAGTGGGATAAGGTCATGGTTCCTTTCTGGGGAACTACTGAGTTCAGCTTCCAAAGGTCCATAATAAGGTGGACATCCAGTAAGAGAGTTGTCAGTGTGTAGATCCAAAGCTCTTTTTTCAAGCAGTCATTAAATTTCTTTACTATGCCAGCTGCCTGTGGGTGGTAGATGACGTGGAAGGTCCATCTAGTTCCATGAGTCTGAGCCCATGTTGAGTGGGTTGCTCAATAATGTGGGGTCCTTCATCAGAGGAAATGTCATCTGGGTACTTGAAAGGATGGAAGAGCCACTTTACCAAGTTATCCCATGTATGCATTGCTTCTGCATTATGAGCTGGAAAGGTAAGGCCAAGGCCTGAATAGGTATCCACCATGACCAAGGAATAGGCCACATCTTAGGATGGCAAGAGAGGGCCAATGTAGTCCACTTCCCATGAGCAGGCCAGTGCAGTCCCTATAGGAATAGCTCCTAAATGCCCTTTTTTGGTTTGGGCTTATAGTTGACATCTCTCACATTGGTAAATGGTAGAATGAGTCTCTTAATGAAAGAAGTACTCCATTTTGTTGAGCCCATAATTTCACAGTGTCAGAATTTCCATGTCCCATTCAGGTGTGGATCCAGCCAGTGGCAGAAGCAGCCATGGGAAAGTCAGCTATTTCACAGATGTCACCAAGGCTAAGTTTTTTGCCCTCATTGTCCAGGCAGGGTTCATCCTCTACCTTTCTCCCAGGAGGATGTCCAGCCTCATTGGGTACAAAAAGCAGCTCGGTTCACCCTTTATCAGCTAGGTCATTCAAATGATGGGCATCGTGATAGAGGCCCTTGCCATACACTTCAACATGAGTAACATAAGTGGTGCGTTTCTACACAACCAATTATTTCCAAAGCTCCCTTCCTCACACTGGGAAACCTTTGATTCTCCAATCACATTCCTTCCATGAACCTGATCAGACTACTAAGCTGTTGGCGATGGCCCATGAGTCTGTAAACAGGTACACAGGGGTACTTGTGTCCAAGTGTTGCAGGGCCCATTGGGCACTTTTTTTTCAGTGCCAAAGGTGGTATGTAGTCTACCTGAGGCTAGGGAAACAGTGGTTGCTGCCCAATAGATGCCAGATTGCTTCAGCTCCACCAATCCTTCAGTGAACTAATGCTGAGCATCTGGTGGGGCAGCCTTAGTTGGAGTTCCAGGATCCCAATGAAAATAGGGAAGGGCCCTCATTCTGGTGTTGCAACAGGAACATTGTTGAGGGTGGTCTCTGCCACCCACTCTTGCAAGCATGTCACTCCCTGGGAGCTTGAGCCAGCACAATCCTGAAGGTGCCACTTCCATGTTGTTGGCACTGCCCAAGGACAAATATCATATAATTTCACTGATATGAAATAATTAGAATAAGGATATCCATAAAGTCACAAAATAGAATACAGATTACCAGAGGCAGGGTAAAGGTAGGAAATGGGGAGTTAATGCTTAAGCACTACAGAATTTCTCTTTGGGGTGATTGAAGTGTTTTTATTAATGGATGGTGGTGATGGTAGCATGACATTGTGAACATAATTAACATCACTAAATTATATATTTGAATGTGGTTAAAGGGGATATTTTAGGTTATGTGTATATATATATATATATATATATATATATATATATATATAAACCTATAACTCCTCTAAAAATCTATAAAAATAAAATATTCACAATGTCATAGCATTATGTTCAGCTTCTGGTTTATTCTGATACTCAAATATAATTCTTACTCTGTGTTATTCTTGGGTTTCTATGCATCTCATTGGCTAAAATTTTGGAGTTAAGATTTTCTGTTCCATTCTTTGGTGGTCAAGGTAATATTTATTGTCAAGTTATAATCAGATTTTAGCTATGCTTGATTTTGCACTTCTGACATATATAATTTGCTATTACTCTTTGAAAATCGCAGTAGATTTACCACTTTAGAATGAAAATTTCATTCTATTGAAATGGTAACATATTAAGGAAATAAGCTATAGAGATTGAAATAAATGGAAAGATGAGTCTTTTGTTGAGTGCATATATATGCCAAATAAAATGTATGAAGTTTAAAAGCATAAATCCAAAATTATCATTCATAAAGCATGTATCCATGATTTAACTGAAAATACACATCTGTGGTAGCAAAGTTATGTAGCATTTTCTAGTAGGCAGTGGACAGGCATCCCATTTCAATAGAAGTGAATTTATTTTTGATGAAGAAAATGATATAACTATGAGATACGTATAACCACTCTTTCAAGCTTTTAAGAAATTCTGAAAGATTTAACTGAAGATTGCTGTTGTTAAAATGATTAAAATCATAAATGAAAGGAATAAAATGTCATATCAGACCAATTAATTTTCATTTAATGAGGACATCAATAGAAATTATTCTATTTCTACCAAATATCTACCGAACATAAGGATTAAAGTGAAACAAATAAGGAGTTCAATGATGAGCTTGTATTAGAGCCAAAATATATGAAGTAAACAATCTATATATGTTCCTTTGCTCCAATCCTGCCTCATTACCAAAGATTTTTGCCTCAGACAGAATATCCCAAAGAACACCAAATTATTGCATTTGACAGGAATTAGCTATTATAGCAGTATTGGTAAAGGAAAGGAGTAAACTCAAGATATTTTCCCTCAATAAAAAAGCAACCAGATGAGTGGGGCAAAAAAGGAATCTATTGTGCTTGTTGTCATAATATTCTACTTAGCTACAAACTTGGTACTCAAGTGTGATTTCCTCCAAAGCCTGGTGGAGCCAATCAAGCCAGGTAAACCACTTCTCCAGTTGGATGATAAAGAAGCAATTAAATCTTTGAAAAATAGATGTGAAATTTTTCTGGCAGTGATATTTTTCTTAAATGTCTGTAAATCATATTTTATAAATAACTTCTAACTTTAATAATGGGTAAGCTGATATTTAAAAGTATTCTACAAGTACAGTTTTAAGGTTTTAAAAGTATTTTGTAAAGTAAATCCCCAATAATCTACTTTCCAACTTCTGTTTTTATTATTGGATTTGGCTCAAAGCAGGAACACCTATGGTAGAAATTGGAAAAGACTTAGAAGCCTTAACTTCTAGGTGTCACTTTCTTTTATGCGTTAGAATCTTGATTAACTCTATGAGGCATGAATAAAACTGCATGCAGTATAATATGTTTTAGAAAATTGCCAAAATCTTGAATTTAATTAGTTCTATATGCAAACACAAACTTTGGCTATTTGAATTCAACAATATGCACTAAAGAAACAAACATATATACAGTTGGTTATGTTGGAAATGTCAAAAAGTAGTCTAAAATATTTCTATGCATATTGATATTGTTCTTTCCTAAAATATATAGAATTTAAACTTTGAAAAAAAATAAGAAACTTTGTCATCTGAGAGTGAACATGTGAAAATTCCATAGAGTATATTCCTCCATCCTTCGTAAATATCTTCAAAGAATGGTTTGTGGAACTTTCTCATATCAAAGCATGACTGCCATAAAACAATGGTATAGATTGTTTAAAAGGATAGGTCCATCCTGCTAAACACTAGAGTTTAAAAATGAAACAAATTGCCAAAGTTTGCATTGCCATTCAAGATTGTACTAGTCAGCCAAAGGGGTGCTGATGCAAAATACCAGAAATCTGTTGGTTTTTATAAAGGCTATGTATTTGGGTTAGAAGCTTACAGTTTCCAGGTCATAAAGCATAAGTTACTTCCCTCACCAAAGTCTGTTGCCACGTGTTGGAACAAGATGGCTGCTGACGTCTGCAAGAGTTCAGACTCTCTGGGTTCCTCTCTTCCCAGGGCTTGTTTCTCTCCAGGCTCAGCTGCTCTGCTCCTCTGTGTGCTTACTTCCCGGGGCTCTAACATTAAAACTCCAACTCTCTGCTCTGCCCTGTCATTTTCTCTGTGAGTACCTGCCCAATGAGGAGGCAGGGACTCAACATCCTACTGATGCGGCCCAATCAAAACCTTAATCATTTTTAATCAAATAAAAGTGAAACCTCTGAATCCTATATAATGTGCCCATACCAGTTTAAACATAATCCAATATCTATTTTTGGGATTCATAAACAATATCAAATTGCTACAAAGATCATTCCTGGAAAAAGCTTTAAAGTTAATAAGAGTTATTAATTCTCAATGCCTAGCTCCTTCCTTTACCACAGCTTCTGACTTCATATTATTTACAACATTTTGAGCACCATCATACTCCCCACCCCTGCCATCATAAAGAAATATAAAACATAAAAATATTTTGGCATGGATGAACTCTTAGGTACAAGAAGAAGAAATCCAGATTCACAAATGCAACACATAAGAAACATAAATGTGGAAAGTTTTCTTGCCTGAAACTGCCAAATTGGGTTTTTGGCTTGGCACTTATTAGTATCCTAAACTGGGGTAAGTCCTCTTACTTGTACAGGCCTCAGTATCCTCTTATTAGGATTACACTTGAGATCTAGATTCTTGGGCCATATTAAGAATTTTTTAACTGCTACTAAATGGTTTCTAATGATAAAAACGTTATGTAGATCCCTTATCTCTAATCCCACACAGTAATCCTGTGGAAGTTTGAGGCTTTTATGGATCCCAGAAAATATCATATCCTTAGAGCTAATCTATTCCTGTGGGTGTAAACCTACTGTAGGTGGGATCTTTTGATTAGACTCAGATAAAAGTCTTTTGATTAGATTACTTCATTAAAGTATAGCCTGGGGTGGATCTTAATCCTTTTACTAGATTCCTTTATATATGGGATAAATATGGAGAGAGACAAAGAGAGAAGCCCCCAGAAGTTGTGAGAGAAAAGCCACAATAGCAGAGAGAAACCCCTGGAAACTGAAAGAGGAAGCCACAGAAACCAGGAAGATTAAAGTAATGAGACCTGGAGGAGAAGGGAGGCATAGTCATGTGCTTTCCCATTTAACAGAGGAGTCCAGGATTGCCAGCAGGTGGTTTTCGGGGAAAGAGCATCAACTGATGCTTTGATTTGGACATTTTCATGGCCTCAGAATTGTAAGCTGTGCAATCTGATTTTCTCCATTGAAAAGCCAACCCATTTCTGGTATATTGCTTTCAGGAAATTTTAGCAAACTAAAACAAGTACCTTTGAAGAATTGGAGTAAAGGTTGCATTTGGAAAGATATTTAGGAAAGATAGGCACTATGCCACATGGGTCAAGAAGCTAAACAATTCATCAATTGCAATGAATGTACCACACTAAATGACGGAAGTTGTTAATGTGGGGAAAGGTGGGAGTTGTGGGGAGCGGGGCATCTGGGAATCCCTTACAATTTTTTATGTGGCATTTTGTGTAATCTAAGTATCTTTTAGAAAAAATAAAAAATATATTTAAAAAAGAAGCTAAACTATATATATGATGTACATGTATCTCAAATCAGACCCTAAAGGCGATTCTGTAATTTTATTCATTATGATACCTCTGTTCCTTTCCATAGTCTCTGGTACTTCCATCTACCTCTAAAAATGGCCTCTTTGCCATTTCATGATCCTTCTCAAGACATACTTGGCATGCTTTGAGGCTAATGTAATACTAAATGCCTGTTTCAGGTCCTTTGCACACTCTTAGATGAGTGCCTGTGATCACCCGAGAACAGAAGTGCCCCTTTCCCTTTGGAAGGAAAGATCAATGTATTTAGCTGGTGGATGGAGAGGCAGAGATCGTGGTAAGAAAGGCCTTTAGGAGAGATGATCGTGCTGAGTCAGGGGTTTCCAGCTACTTCTTATTTTGTTGAGAGCTTTCCACAGCTGAAAAAAATTTTTATAGATACTCTATTTCCTTGTCTGTCCTCATGAAGGCAGGCACCCATATCTAACAGAGTGGCAACATTTTTTACTAATTAGTCCTCTCCAAAATAATTCTACCAAGGTGACATGACTATTTCCATTCTTTCCAAAGAATTCAAGTAAGGAATGTGAATTCTGAAAATGTCATGTATTCTCTCAGGTCAACGAACATCTCATTTTGCTAAATGGGTATGAGGGTTAGTATTTTTAGCATGGAAATAATACTTTATTCCATTTATTTTTCTCTTTTCAAAATAAGTAGCAATGTGGTGGAAAATAAACACAGCATATCAAAAGTCTAAGTCTATTTGAGACTTCAATAATAAAAATTGGAATGCAATCCCCTCTGGTATTTGTACAACAACATCCCTTATTATGTTTTCCAAAAAACTGAAACAAAGGAAAACACACAATGACAAACTATTTCAAAAGCAACAAATGATCAAAGGTTGTATGAATTTGACTTAGTCTTTTAAAATTGAATATTTATGGGAAAATGAGATATGATGTTAGTTGACCTAGAATGCTTCCCTGATCTCTTTTTATATTGTCTGTTTTGCTTATTTTTCTGTTTATAAAAAAAAAAAAGGCAAAAGCTTCTGCTAACTTCTATGGATGTGGGATGTAAATGATGGCGAGAACCATCAACTTCAGTATTTTGAATGTCACTTTGGAAAAAGCTCTGGTAAATCCTCTGTCATGATATAAAAAAGGAAAAAGGCAAGTTCTGAATATAAAGAGCCATGAACTATGTGGATACCCAGAGCCTGCTCATAAATTAAAGAACATTAAGAGAAACCATATATCTACTCAAATTAATACGTCATTGAGTTAGCAAGAAGTACCTTTTAAGAAATGAGTAAATTATCTCCCGAGATAGTAAGTTCCCAAAAAGTCCCTGGAAGCGAAAATACAGAGGTTTTATTACCAACTCCCTGGACTTTTTACTTGGAGATATTGAGCTATGAGATCTCTAAGGTGTCTAGCAACTCCAAGAGCCAATGACTGTAGGAGTACATTAAGATTAATGATTCAGGATACTAGAAATACAATTTTAACTGTTTAATTTTTCACCACCGTTCTTAATCACATGAAAGCTGGCTTTCATCCATGTAGGTATACTGAAACTGCTCTCTTGGCTGACACCAATGATCTTGTTTAAAATTCAGTAGTTATTTCTCCACTTCATTCTCCTTGACCTTTCTGCTGCGTTTGTTACTACTGATCATTCATTCTTCTTGAAAGCTACTTCCTTAGACATCCCTATTAACATACTCTCCCAGTTCTCTTTCAATCTTGAATGACTCCTTCTAGTTTCTTCAGTTGCATCATCATATCATGCTTCTCTCAGGTTTGTGTGTACCGCCAAAGTGCTCATCTTCCATTACCTTTTTCTCATTCATTAACACAGTTTTAATTATGCTTATGTACTGTGGCATTCTAAAAAATTAAACCCTCCCCTAGTTCATCACTCAAGTTCTATTCATATATTTCCAGCTTCTTACTAGAAAAATCTGCTAGGTTATGCTGTCATCACCGCAAATTTTATGTACCCCAATTAATCATTAATCAAATCCTTTCCTTTTTTTCAACTTCCTTTTCTAACAATGACCACCATTTTCTGAAAATCCCCTGGAATGTTTTTTGTCTTAGGTTTCTTCATACCTTTATGCCATAATAATTTCTTGTATTTCCCTCTTAAATATTTCCCGTCCTCTCCATTTGCTTTCCCCTCAATCTTAACCGGGTTATTGTTGCATTTCAAAGACTCCATGTTTACTTTTGTTCCCACAGCTGAAAGAGCTTTTTCCCTTACTACCGGCAGCTGAGTCCAGTCATCTCTACCTTTTTTACAGGCAATCCTGGCCTGGCACAGAAGCTATGAAGGCCCTCCAGACACCACTCAGAGGTTCAGTGCATTGCATCATCTTAGGATTCAAAGGATCATGGTTAATGACTTAGATCCAGATTGAGGAAGATAGATAATGCTACTTGAAAAGGTTACATTTGACAACTGAGATGGAATTTAAAATGTGGTACTCTCAAGTACTCCTCAGACCAGGCAGAGTATCAGGGAGCTGGGAGTGGGCAGTAGAAAAAGGACATGGTCAGAAGTTCCATTAAATACGTGGACCTTAAGGACTCCAAATCAGGCACCATCACGGAGACAGAACAACAAGTAAGAGCCCCATCTTCAAGAATGTGATACAGAGCAGAATTCCAAGGTCTTAGAAGAAGAAAGACAAATATAATCCAGAGTCACAGTCCTGGGAAGGGGTAGCAATAGATGTATGGTTACCAGCAAAAAGAAAAAGAAATAAAAGGAAAGGGGAAAAACAACTCAGGACAAAAGGGAGATCCAGAAAACAAGCCCAATTAAAGAGCCCAGAATGATGGGGTGGAACTGAGATTGGGGAAGAAACAATAACCCAATTTTTGGAACTGATTGTAGAGAGGGAGTAGCAGTTACTTGATGGTAAGTCAGTGACTGTTGATTTTAGAGAGGATGATAGCTAATATTTTAAATATTTAACCTGTGCCACATACATTTTGTGCATTATCTTATTTATTCTCACCACAATTCTATGAGTGAGATATTATTATTGACCCCATTAATAGATGAGGAAAATGAGGCTCAGAGTATTTCATGTAATTTGCTTAAAGTCAAAGAGTTAATGAGGTAGATGTTGAATTGGAAACAAGGTCTTTCTGACTTCAAAGTCTAATTTCTTAATCACCATGCTATACAAGTTAAAGAATCTTCTCCTCCAGGTAGAACTGGATGTAGAACCTGGTGGATGTGTAGGAGTAGGGCATCACACGATCTCACCTATGCAGAAAGAAGCAAAGAGTAGATTTCAGAATTAGCCTGGCCTTGTTGCTCATCCCTCAGAAACCTGGAATTCGAAGCATGTGTCAGAGAATAAATAAGCCATTTGTTAAGAAATGTCAAGACAGCAGTGATCAGAGCAGAATCATGTGAGCCTGATATTAAAGTTGCCTGATTCAGCTATTTCTCCTTTACTTCCCATTGAGGCAGGAACTCAAAGTAGAATAATGTCAGACCTGGGCTGGGGATTCAAAAGTAAGAAGTGGAGGGGCCATTAGTTGAAGGAGAAACTATATTTGCAATTAGGTTAAATGTTCTCTAAATAGTATTTGAGCAACTGCTATGTGCAGGCCAATGGGTTACATAGATGAATGCGACACTACTCTCCATTATCTAGTTAGGAAGACAGACGTGACCATATAAATTGCATCATGATGTAGCACAAGGAATGGATTGCAAAGTTAAATAATGAAGGCAAAGTAGAGAATTATCTAATGGGAGTAGGAGAAGGAAGGTATTTGTCTTATTTCCTAGGACTGCCATAATAAAGTACCATAAACTGGGTGACTTAAAACAACAGAAATATATTGTCTCACAGATAGGGAGGCTAGAAGTCTGAATCAAGATGTTGGCTAGGTCACACTCCCTCTGAAGTATATGAGGTTCCAGTAGCGGCTGGCAAGCCATGGCATTGTTTGGCCTGTGGCATTATGCATTCTCTGCCGCCATCACAAGGCAGTCTTCTCTTTGTCTAGCTGTGTCCAAATTTCCCATGCTTCTAAGGACACCAGTCATATTGGATTAGGTCCATCCTAATCCAATTTGGCCTCATCTTAAATAATAACATCTTCAAAAATCCAATTTCCAAATAGGCTCATATTTATATGACCAGGGATTAAGATTTAAACATATCTTTTTTTTTTCTTTTTTTGGGGAGGGGGGGTGGTGGGTGGGCAAGGGGAGCAATTCAATCCATAGCAGTATTCCAGCTAATACTGCTGTGCAGCAAACCACCACCAACTTAGTGGCATTAAATAACTACATCACTGTAACAGTTTGACGGTTTTATCTAATTATGAATTCCAAAAATATAAATTGAACCATGCTTGTAAACTGATCTGTTCATCTGGGCATGATTGGTTTATGATTAGGGTGTTAACTGGGCCATGTCAGGAGGGCATTGAGCCCCGCCCCTCAGTGGGTGTGGTCTCAAGTATAAAAGGCAAGGCAGGAGATTTGAGAAGCAGATTTTTTGTAAAACAGTTCTGATGTTGGAGAGGGGCGCTCCAGGAGAAGACAAGTGAGCCATTCGCCTGATAGTCTAAGCTGGCCTTGTGGAGAGACGCAAAGTG
>PVKH010027709.1:0-12971 GCA_004027955.1 Chaetophractus vellerosus | reverse complement strand
TCCCGCATCGCTCTCCCTCAGAGCCGTGCTAAATGGCCAATTGTTATGTAGGAATTGGATGTGGAAGAACCCTTCAGTGCAATCAGTGCTCTGAGTCCTTGAGATCTCCTGTATTCATGGAGCAGGTAAGTCCAGAGACTTTATTCCCTGTTAAAGGGCTGTTATTTAAGGTTTGTTCCTGATATGCTATTGACTGTGGTCCCCAAAAAGGAACAACAAGAAAAAGAGATAATTATGGCCCATTGTTTACATTAGGGTTCACTGTGTGTTGTTCAGACCTATGGTTTATATTTGATAGTATAATTATAATAGCATTAATAACATTCTTTCATCAGCTTTAACAAAGGTACCACATTAATGCAATGTGTTAATAATGGGGGGAGGCATGTATTTGGGAACTATTTTCTGCATTTTTCTATAAACTTACAACTTTACTAATAAAAAAATTTTTTAAGATATTGTAAATGGGTATATAGTGTCACAGTAGTTATCCAGCTTGCCCTCACATTAGAATACCCTAAAGCACTGTTTAAAAATACAGTCTGATAAAATATAAGATGTCTAGATTAACTTGAATTTCAAAGAAATTCTGTATATATTTTTTAGTGTAAGTTGTCCCATGAAATATTTGAGACATACTCAAAACAATACTTGTTTTCTTCATAACAATTAGTTGAAATGAATAGATTTCATTAATTGATTTAAAATCATTTGGTCTGATTCAAAATCTAAATTATATTTAGCTAAGACTAGAATTTGGGCTGCCTTAAACATATTAGCTTTCATGCCAATTGGCTTTCATGTATGAAGCTGCATTTTTAAGGAGCATATTTCTGCTCTCTCAAGGCAAGCAAATATGTTTGACAACAATTTCCTTTCTGACCTTTCTTCGATTTCCTTGCCACTTAATTGGATTGTGGTTGAAATCAATTGTCAGCTGTAGCTGTGAAAATAAATCAAATCCTACTAATATTTGCTATATATAAATGCCATAATAAGTGCTATTTCCACAATACGGAGAGTCCAAGTATTTGGGTGAATTTATTAAGCTCATTTAATGTTTAGAAAAATCCTCTTGGAAAAAAAAATCATCTATTGTCCTTCTTCTTTTCCCCTTCAGAAATATCTTATGGGCATCAAGAATTTGTGTGGGATTTCCCTTTAATTTGAGCAACTTATAGAGGCATACCCTCTCTGGATGACTATCAAAAAATCAAGTAATAGATCTTGCTAAATAAAAAGAAAATTGCAGAAGTTTGGCATTATGTTGTGCCAAAGACATGGTATGGAAGGCAACTAGAGAAGGATTAAAGGACAAAGGAAAGAATGACAGAAAATAACATTTTCTCCCTTCTTTTTCAGGGTAGATCCATGAAGTGTTAAAAAGCCATAGCAGGGAAGCAGATGTGGCTCAACCAGATGGGCACCTGCATACCACATGGGAGGTCCCAGGTTCAGTCCAGGTGCATCTTAAAGAAGATGAGCAGCTGCCCATACCTGCCATGAGCTAGATGCCCGCACCTCACTGCAATGAGCTACATGCCTCCCTGCTGCGATGAGCAGATGCCACATGCCAGCAGACACCGCAGCCCATGGGGAGCAGATGTGGCTCAGGCTGTTGGGCACTCACCTACCATGTGGGAGGTCCTGGGTTTGGTTCCCGGTACCTCCTGGAGAAGGTCAGCAAACAATGAGCAGACATATGAGGTGGGGCGGGGGATAAATAAAAATAAATAAATAAAGTAAATAAATAAAACTAAAAAAAAAAGAGTCATAGCAAGTGTGAGGGACAAGATAATCAAAATATTTTGAATGAAAACCCAGATGCATCTGCATAAGACACTGACAGCTATATCCTAATTCATTTCTGTCTCCAGTCATCCATAGCTATCACTAGTTAGAATTTTTGAAATTAAGTAGATATAACACATAGAATTATTTTGTCTATAATTTAAGCTCATGTGAAAATTCTTCCTAATTTCAAGGGTCATTGGGTGTTAAGAAATGTCTGAGGCAAGAAGGAGTAGAAGGGACATTTGGGTATAAAATTTAGCTTGAAAGAAATATTCCTCCTTTTAAATTGTGGTCTATTGATTTTTCATTTCCCTGTGCTAAACTTCTTGGAGGAGTTTTGTCAACAACTAGAAAACAACACATAATGGCACACATACATTTGTTTTTATTGTTACTAAAAAGATTCCTTGCTTATATTGTAAACTAATATTTTCTCATAAACACTCTTTCTCTTTCTGGGCAGAACACTCAATATTGTTTTAGCATATTTCTAGAAATACATAGAGGAAAAAGGAAGGGCATAAAGGAGCAAGGACAGTTTGGTGGAATTATAGAAATTGATTATAACCTTATCCACCTTGGCAAGAGTGAAGGGAAAAGGAAACTCCATTTTCCCATTTACCTGATTACATTATCATAGGCTATTTTGATCTTCATTTTATAAAAGTCAAATTTAAATGGGATAAATGGACGAATTGAGAAATATTTTGTTAAAAATTACGGAAAGGTTAAAATTTGAATTGTAAATTATTGGAATACTATCAAATTACTGACAGTATTTTGGATCATGTATGAAGATGTTTTCTCTTGAGAAGGTAGAAGGTAGTCCTAAGAACTATTTATATACATTATTTATTATCTGCTTTGGGTTTGATCTTTGATGAGTAATATAATCTTACATGTTTTGATTTTTACCTGAGAAAGTTATTCCTTATCACTAACCCACTCAATATCCTGAATTTTATCCAATATTCTTAGTTTTTTATTGTGGCAAAATTTTTGTGTTTTTTTTCTATTTTTTTCCTTTGCATATTTACATCTTTTTAGGGAATGGTACTTAGATTTTATGTCTTCAAGATAGTTAAATAATAAATGTTCAAGAAACAACTTTTTGAACATTTACCATTTCATGTTTGTCTTAGAACCTCTGATAAAGTTACTGTATTGACTGAAGATGAAAAAAAATCAGAAGTCTAGTAGCAATATATTAGCCTTGCAAAATTCAATTTTCTTGGTTAGTAGTAGATTGTGAGGTCCTATCTGTCATTTTCATCAATTTAAGTATCTCACTGTCTTCACATAATAAGTGCTCAACAAATATTTGTTTAAGAAATGCATAAATAAATGAATGAATGCTAATATAAGTGAAGAGAAACAAAACTACTAGTTGCATTGATTAGGGATCATTTCATTTTCCTTTTTCAGTACCATTCATTCATTTAAATGTGTTCTGCCCTGATTAAGTTACAAGTAGCCATGAATAAATATAACTTCTCGTTTCAAATTATTTTGCATCACGAAACAGGATTTCAGGATAACAGCCTGGCAAGAATACTTTATTATTTCTTAAGCTACCACATCTACAGAACAAGAGTGAACAGAACACTGTTTAATGGAATTGCTGATTATTCTTTCTCACTGAGGTCATTAGTCACAACAAAGGTAAGTGTATTGTCCCCCATTGCTTTAACAAGCAATTATTGCCAGGTCTTGTTTTCCTTCTTTCATACTGGGGCACATTGAACTTCTGAGTTGAGCTGTTGTAACAAGAACCTAGCATGGCTACTCTAGCCTGTTTTGTCAGCTTTCCTGCCCTCATTTCAAATGCCTTTCTATGTTTTAACTCTGCATGTATTGTGCAGTATAGCTCAAAGCAATGATTCTTAACCTTGGCTGCACATGGCTGTCACTTGGGGAGTTTTAAAAACTGCTGAAGTCCGTTTCCAGACATTCTGATTTAATTGGATTGGGGTGCAAATGGAAATCAGGAGTGCACCCTAAGTAATTTTAATGGTCAAGTCAAAGTTAAGAACTACTCTCCTAATGGTTAAGAATACAGGCTCTGGGCAACCTACTTAACCCTTCTATCCCCAGTTTCTGTAAAATGGGGAAACTAACAACAGAATCTACCTGATAGGGTAGATTTACATATATGTAAAAACACTTTGATCTTTGAATATCATATAAGCTCTAGATAATTGTTAGTCGTTATTGTTTAGTAAGTAATGAATCAATCATAAGAATAACTAATCTTTATTGAGACTATCCTATGTGCTGAGCATTATTCTAAGTGCTTTCAGTTGTTTCATTTACCCTTCATCATAATCATATGAGGACGATTGTGATATTACGATTTTGCAAATGAGGAACAGAGGCAAAGAGATGTAGGTAATTTTCCCAAGGCTTAAATCTTCTACAGTGTTCACAAAGATTAATTCTCAGGTATTCTGAATTCAGAGCCCATAAAAAGCCACAAGTTGAATTGCAAAATAAAACATGTTTTGATAAGTACTAGACAGTAAAATATTTCAAATGCAATAAAAATGTAATATCAGAACAGCTCCTGAATTGCACCCAATAATTGCTAAATCTGTGTATAAACACCTCATTTCCCTTATATTTCTTGCCATGAAATGAAAATTTTCAGGATACTTATTGGTTTTGACAGACATTTTATTTCTGGACAACTGACAACCTATATTTATCATATTCTCAAAACTTTTGCTTCCTTCTGTTATATTACGTGGGATATTTGCATGAAAATAAGATTTCATTTGAGTGGAATATTTATTCCTTACCCCCCTTTTCTGGGGGCATATTGATTTCTACAGCTGCCAGATTCCAAACAGAGGGCTATTTCTTCAAGTTGGTAACAATACACAAAACATTTGTGATACAGTTTCTCTGTAATTGTTCATCTTAATGTTTAAAGAAAGAATAGTTGTATGACATGGAGGAGGAGAATATGTTTATCACATTTTTCTAGGTAAAGTGCTATCAAAATGGTTCTAAGATATTTTCCAAGGACTAAAAGATTTATTTAAATTTGCCTGCTTTTCTGTTACAAAAAGATCTGTGTCATTCCCTTTGTTTCAGATTGAGTTTACAGTTAGTGTTTTCTGAAATGATTCCATGACCTTTCAGCTTTTTGCTTGTGTCTGTGTCTCTGGCCACCATTCTCTGTTTCTATAATCATGGTGATTCATAGATAATTTCACTCTGTTTTCCCTTCTATGATAAAATTTCCCAAATCCCTCTTTCAAAAAATTTCAAACATTCTGATGCTTTTCAGGTTAACGTTGGTTCTTGAAGAGCATGTTTGACTTCTGCACACTTAAAACTTTCTTATTCTATATTGAAACTTCTTGTAGTTCCAATTTGGATTTCTATAAATTTGCTCATCAAGATATAACACTGTTGGTTTAATTATATGAATGAATATTTGTTACTTGTTTTATTAAAGTGGAAAGAAAATGGAAAAACATAAGAGCCAATATTAATGGTAGTGTGATTGAAATAATAAGGGAAAACATTTGGAATGCTGAATATAGTTGGTTTTAACTTCAATCTTATTCAATTATGGAAAATAATAAAATTAAAGAAACCATTTGAAATGTTAGAAATTCATGCTGAAAGATTGTGAAAAAATGATAGCTTTTTAGGGATTGCATACTGCTCTTTAGCCTGCATGACACAGAGCATCCCTGCCTGCTTCTAATCATACAGTTCCTTTGTTGGGCATCAGCATATTTAGTTTGTTCACATTTTCAAGAAAATGACAGCACCTAGAACACAGTTCAACTCTTAAAAAATGTTTATTAAATTTAATTGACAGTTCTCCAATAATCTGTCTCTAAGCCAAACACCTTAGAATTTTCTTGTGCTGAACTACTCCGTAAGCATTTATTATGCAGCAACCATGTGTCTAAAGGCATGACCTCCAGGCTCCAAAGTGTCATTGGAAATAAGAATGGTCATAAGTTTATTGTGGGACAATTTTGATCAGCGATCTCATTCTCAAAGCTGTCACTCAATACTTTGCTTCTATTCCACACTGCCTTTAATTCATTTGTTCTAGTGAGGATGCCACTATCAGGAAAAAATTTTCCCATAGTGAAACAAGTGCCAGTATTTTCTCTCCAGATTTTTGTATAATAATTGAGTTGAAAAAAATAACCTGTAAATATTTCCACCAAACCACAAATTGAATTCATGTCATTATGACATGTTTTGTGTTTAATCAAATTTCAAGCTAATACAAAATTAGAAAGCAACAAATCATCCAACCGTATCATTGGTGTTAACATTTGCTTTCTATCCTATCCTTCCAGATATGTCTTTTTTTTTGTATGTATGCATGTTTGTGGAAGTATAGACACATGTATAGATAGATATTTAGATAGATACAAAATTGACAGCACTTTTTTTTTAGTTCCAGTGGGATTTTATTGAGATAAATCAATAAAAATCATGATTTTACCAACCATCTTTTCTGAACTTTATAAACGTAGCAGAGATTAAGACCTGTATACATGTACATACCATAGCACATCCCAACAAAAACAGAGCCCCACTGGAACATTTGTCAATTAAGAGAAAGCCAATTTCCCCCTTCTCCAAATGTATTCCAAATTTTGAGCTCCCACTGTCCACTTCTCAGTGGAACTATTCCTTTGGGACTAGGGGCATTGGAACGCTCTTCCATTTTCACCAAACAAAAAGTAAATTTTTTCCAAGTTTCAATTGTTTTAGTAAAGGAAACAGTGACTTTGTTTTCTCCAGGCAACTCTCCCCCACAACCACTGGTTAAAATGCAGTAGCCTGTATCTTAATAACCCAACACTACCCCTCCCTTGTCCTGCCCAGCATTGTCTCCTAGAGAATTTAAATACACTTCTGTTGCAATCTGGCAGTTATGGAGGGGCAGAGTCCAGGTGCCAAGCCAGCTCCCTCTGACCTCTTGAACTGTTACAAACTTTGGACACTATTCTTTACCCCAAAGATGAGTTTTTAGATCAGAAAGGCAAGTGAATTTTCTTTGGGAGTTTTTTTTAAACTGCCTTTAGGGATAAAGTAGAACTATGAGTCCACTTAAGTTCATCAAAATGTTGACTGACTTCAGCTCCTATGAGGCCAATAATTTTCCTTGTCAAAGGTTTTTTGCCAGAAAATGATTTCACAAGAATTTTTAAGATATATAGAATGCTGAAAGTAGCAAATTAAAATAACATGGCTTAATTCCCAAGAACTTATTTCATCTTTTTATTACTTATCTGTAAGGTCAGAAGTGTGGCTAAAGGCAGTTTCTGATGAGGTTATGAGCTTCCAAAGTGTTTCTAAGTCCTTATTGCAGATACCCTCCCTTTTGGGGTACAATAACCTCCCACCCACCCCTAATAAAAAAAAAAAGAAAAGAAAAAAGTGAAATCAAGTGATCAGAATGAGATGTTTTGATTCCAACAATATGCATTCAAGGCTTTGTGTCAAGTAGTCTGGTTCTACCCCAAGCACATGGTTTCATACACAAAGTGCATGGCAAAGGAAAGATGCTCCCATCTCATTCTGAAAACAATTATTGATAACCCCACCCCAAGCCTTTGGGGCCAACCTATATTATGATGCTGGGATTAACTTGAAAATAATTTAGAGACATATTTTGGTTTCCCTCTCCCTTGCTACTTCCCATGAAAGATAATTTTAGAATCGATTTATTCCATCCCTAAGGGAGGGCATGAAACTTTCTTTTCCCTATTGAAGGAACTTGTGGCGAGAGAAAGGCCAAGAGACAGCAAGGTGTGTAACAGTCCACAACTATACAACCACAGGCCAAACTGTGAGTTGCATGTATTTTAAATATTAAAAATAGGGACTAGTATTCATCCTAATAGATCACTGGAAAAAATATTAGCATTACTTTTTTTAAAAAATAGAATATTGGAAAGAATCTGAAAACAACTTCCAGTAACGATGTTCCTTATTGTGAGGGGGGATTAAAAAAAGAAAAAAGACCAGGCTTTAACCTAGTCCTTAGAGCAGCTTCCATTTAATAATTCCTCTTCAACAGTCAAGCACCAGGACTGGACAGCTGCCTCTACATACTGTGTCCAACAGTGGTGCCCCAGGTAGTTTAAGTGCTACTCCTCATCAGGGGCTGTACCTCAGTAATAGTATCAATGTTAAGTCTGTGCTTTAAGAGGGACCCACGGGCATGTGGTGACAGACAGGGCTCAGGCCAAGGCTGGCAAAGGACTACTGAGCTGTTTAGTCACCCACATGCTCTCCAGCAAGATACAAAATTACATTTGTACTCCTTTCTTGCTTTTCTTCTAGGAATGATCCCTCTAACCTTGCCAGAGGTGGGTCTGGAGGAGAAAAGAGCTGCATCAGTACAAGGACAGGATTGTTTTTGGTCAAAATTTAGTGTCTTTTAAAATCCCTTCCCCCACCTCCTCCCTGTAAAAAAAGTTATTTCCTTAGTAGAGTTTGCATTTAGTAACCCTAAATGCAAGCACATAGGACATATGTGGCTTGTATGCCAAATAAATAAGCTTGTTTTTTCAAAAGTTTGTACTGTGCAGCCTTGCTACAGTCGATAAAGAGTTAGGGCAGTGTCGGTTCAGAGGGCATCTTCAGGATTAAAGATCCTCAGGGAATTTGGGGTGAGTCTTAAATAGTTTTGCTTAGAATTAAGCAGAATCAAAGAAAAAAAAACAACTTTAAGCAACTGATTTCCTTATCTAGGTAACTTAAGCATGAAAGTATATGCAAGACTTATCTTGTAATATTTTAGGGTTTTGAAAAACAATGGAATATGGAAGTTAATTTTTTTAATTTTTCTTTTTTGCTTTTTATTTCTCCCAGATGCTTCCTGATTGACCTTGTACAGGTTAAAAGGGAATTAAAAACATTAAAAAAAAGTTCACTGGTTTTGATTCAACCCACTCTTTTTGCCTGGAGATCAGGCCTAACATCAAGCATGTTGGAAAGGGCACAATTTAAAGAAACACTATCAACTGAAAGCCAGCAATTTACAATCCAAAATGACAGATAAATTCTTTGACAGCACTTTTTAAAATTAAAATGTTAAACTTAAGTTTACTTGAACTTGGCAGAAGAAAAGGAAATAGAATAAAAAATGTGAGAACTGATAAATCTTTTAAAAATTCCTTAAATGAATAAGAAAAACAGCTCAAAGCAGTTGGGATTATTAGGGTATTTTGAACTAAATCTTTCCATTTTAGTAGCATCAGTGAATTTCCTGATCTGAAGAGAGGATGATTAGTACTCTTAGACTTTATCCTATTTTTCTACCCTTCATTTTCTGGTATTTGTTAGTTATAATATTTTAAACTATTAAAGTTTATAAAATTTACCATCTGTTCTGGATTTAACATTCACAACCATCACAACCATCCTTTTATTATACATTTTCATTCCTTCTTTTTTAAATTGATCTCCTGATTACCTGGATTTCATCAAGGTAGTTTTTTTTTGGAAGAGTTCATGAGCGCTGTATTCCTAGAGTTCTAACATGTTTGAGTTGTTTGCCTGCTGTCCTTACATTTTTTATTAAGTAGTTTTATTGAAATACACACACCACACAGTCCATCCAAACTGAACAGCTCAGTATAATCACAGAGTTGAACATTCATCACCACAAAGAATTTCAAAACATATTCATGGCCCCAGAAAGAAAACCCCATACCGCTATACACCCTATTATTGACTTTTAGCATTGGAGTTGTAACTTTGTTATAACTGATGAAAGAATATTAAATTATTACTTTTACCTATAGTCCATAGTTTGCATTAGGTGTATTTTTCCCATATACCACCTATTAACACTTTGTAATATTGACATACAATTGTTCTAGTTAGTTATAAGAACGTTCTTATATTTGTACTATTAAACAGAGTCATTTTCCACACCTCAGAACCTTTTCACTTTCTGTTCCTTCTGACTGGAAAGCTCTTTCCCAGATGTCTGCCTTCCTCATCTTAATCAAGATTTTGCTCAAATGTCTCTATATCAGAAAGATTTTCACATGTCACTCTATTGCAATCCATATTCCCCCTACTCCATTCCTGCACTTTCTGTCCCCTTTCCTGTGTTTTCCCCCCTTCGCACCTGCTGCCTTCTAATATGAGATATTCTTTGTTTAGTTTGTGTTTCCCCACCAAGACAGGGATTTTCATATACTCTGTTCAACGATGTGTATCTATTGCATGGGAAAGTGCCTGAGCACATGGTGAATGTTAAATATTTGTTGACTCAATAAATGAATCAGGCTCAGAAACCGGACAAGAATTTATATGCATCATCAAATACAATATTACTTCTAACCATTATTCCAAAAATGCTTCATAAACCTTTGCTGGAATATTGAGAATTAGTCTTGGTTGGTTGGTTAAATTGTCAATGTCAAACCACCATTTTAATGGTTGAAGTAACCTACGGGCTCCCTGTGTCAGAGCATATGCACTGACACATTTCCCAAGCTAACATCCAAGTCCCTATTAAGAGATAAGGTGGGGGAAGCGGATGTGACTCAAGCAGTTGAGTGCCTGCTTCTCATGTGGGAGGTCCTGGGTTCGGTTCCTGGTACCTCCTAAAGAATAAACAAACGAGCAAACAGACAAGGGAGCCAACTCAGGGGAGCCGATGTGGCTCAGTCATTGAGTGCCGGCCTTCTGCATACGAAGTCCCGGGTTCAATCCTGATACCTAAAAAAATAAAAAATTTTAAAAAGTGAAAAAAGAGTTAAGGTGGGGAAAGTAATAGTAAAATCACTTTTCCTCTGCTCCTAGGGCAGGAATGAGAGCTTGTAGTACATGGAATACAAGGGAAACTAGCCACCTCACCCAACAGCAAATTATAAACGTTTCCAACTGGGATTGGGAACACGTTTCTTAAGACATAGTGCTGTTAAAATTCATCCACCTCAGGTCAGTTTTTGTTTTTTTTTAAACACAGAGCTCTGTGCCAGGATGCCTTACAAATCTCACTCTTTCAAACAAACTCAATTATGTCCATAGTGATTTAAAATATTAGGATGGCGTGCTGTGGGGACAAACTCATCATATGGCTTAACTGTTGTATCAAGGCTTAGGGTATAAAAGTAGGAAAAATAATGAAAAGTCAGAGAGAGTTTATTATATATTCTTATCCTTGGGACATAGGAGGGAGTTCCATTAAAGTGGCAAATTTGAACCTTTAATATTTTTTCCCTTGGGGCAGATATTTTAAGCAATTTTATCATTACTAATAAACCACAAGATAGATCATACAAGTGGCAAGTTAGTTCTGTTTTTTTTTAAAATAAATTCTAAGGATTTTGATCTGATTATCCAGATTATTCTGAGAATCATGATCCAATCTGTAGGTAATCTAGACCTGTGCTGGCCAGATGGTAGCCAGTAGCTTCATGTGGTTATTGAGTACTTGAAATAAAGCTTGTCTGAATTGAGATGTACTGTAAGTAGAAATACACACTGGATTTTTATTTTAAAAATGTAAAAGATGCCTAATTCTTTATATTGATTGCAATGTGAAATAATTTTGTATATATGTAGAGTCAAATAAAATATAACAATTTATTTCAATTTTTGCTTTTTATGTTTGTTAATGTGGCTACTAGAAAAATTTAAATTTCACTATATTTCTATTGGACAGCACTGATCTAGAACCTCCGAATTTTCTGTCTTGTTAATGCCTGATTGATGTCCATTTCACTTTGCTTTGGTACTTTCAATAAACACTAAAACAGTTAAAGAAAAGTGCAAAACATATTATTAAGATTTGCTGATATTCATCAACAGCTTTGGTAATGAATGTTTTTTAATTAAAAACTCTTTTTGATATCAATGTGACATGATACTCAGTTAACACAAGATAAGTACAATAACAAAATAAGTCTTCTTTGGTCAGTGGTTATACCCCCCCTATCCCCCATTTTTGTTCATTCCTCAATCTTGACGGATTTTGGATGATGTCCACTCTGACTGCTTTAGGTTGAGAAGGGACATAGATATTATGGGTCAGCAGAATGGAATTGTTTTGCTTGCAGTTGAAGATACTCCTTGCTTTTGGGGTAGGGCTGGTCCATCATCATCATTTTGTCAGTTGTCCAGGGCAAGCACAAAGAAGTGAAAAATAAGAGCTAGCAGCACATCTGTGGAGTGTCAGGGCTTAAATGGCATTTAAACTATCTGAATCCTTTAATTCTTGGAGAAATACACTTAACAGGTAAATTGAAAATTATATGTTCTGATAAAAGGAGTAGAAGAATCATGATTAGGGCATTCATAAATGAGTGTAACTATGTTATATTCAGGAAATAAATTCTCATATATTTCCAAATAGGGCCCTCCAGGGAGTGTTGATTTCATGAGGCTATTTGCCTTGCTTCTGGTATCCAGATGTGCCTAGACCTCTCAGAGCATTCTTGTTAAGGCTTTGTTTACTATGGCAGTTACTAAAATCTGCCTGAGACCTGCATAAGCATAACCTCCAGAATTACCTCCCAACACACTTTGAAGTCTCTTAGTCATAAAAACTTTATTTAATATTTCCTCCTTTTGGTCAAGTTATTCTCAAAATGCATCACTGATTAATACCTGGTAAATCTCTTGGTGTCAGGGAGGCTCATCCCTGGGAGTCATATCTGATTCAGGGGCTGGGGGATTGGTAGTGAGTTTATTTGCTGAGTTTGACTTTTGAGTAACAAGGAGGTTTTCAGGAGGTAACTCTTAGGCATTCATTAAAACTTAGGCTTGGATTCATTACTTCATGAATAACATTCATAAGTACAGGCATTTACATTGAGGGCTTGGCTAATTGACCTGTTCTATTTTATTAGGCAAAGCTTATATATTCCAGAGCTTTTTGCCATCTTATTTAAGAAAGTAGCAGGAATTCCCCAGGAGGAAAGTTTTATATTTTGTTAGCTACTGTGTGGGCCTCTATACAGAAAACATACCTATGGCAAAAAGGACACATTTATATACCATTAAAGCATATAGCTATATAAAGTTTAACATGTTCTAAAGGCCCTGTCTGTCCAGACACCTGACCTTATACCATCCTTACCTCCTTACCAGGGTTATGTTAATTGGCAGGTAGAACATAATTTATGTAATTGCCTTACCTCTCATGTAAAGTTCTTTTTCTTCTTCTT
>PVKH010027708.1:0-12969 GCA_004027955.1 Chaetophractus vellerosus | reverse complement strand
AGGAATCAGAACCAGAGGTGACTGTGAGATTAAAAGCCATCGAAGAACCACCAAAAGGTGAAGACAGTAAACATTCTCATGGACTTTAAGGCAATCCTGTCTGGAGCTACAGGGCAATAGGATGCTGGTTAACCTCTGGACACCTAGGGCTGGTGCGAACTCATTGACTTGACTGGAGTGCTCAGAAAGCTGGAAACCATGTTGTTCTGAGAAGCAGAAAGAATGGAGGACTTTTAGCCCAGATAGAGAAGCCTCCCTGTTAAGTACTTAACTTAGTAGTTGTCACGTGTAAGAAAAATTAGAATTGTTCTGTGTGTTTACAAGGGCTATTACTGGGAATGATGGAGGAAATTACTGGAAGCCTGACTTCAGAGTACAGGAATAAGTTCTGCATGAGAGAACAGTGCTACCTAAAGAAGAAATGAGTTTCCTGCCAAGGAATGGGAACACATTTCAGTTAGACCCCTGCTACTCAAAGTGTGGTCCTCATGCCAGCAGCTTCTGCGTCACCTGGTAGTTTGTTAGAAACGCAGACTCTTACCCCTCCCTCCAGACCTACGGAATTAGAAGATGTAGCAGAATGAGAGTCCCAGGTAATTTATTTGTATAATAAAATTTGAGAAGCCCCTAGGGAAATGACCAAATGCTGGTCATGGTCTTAGAGGTAATTTACATAATTAGTGGGTGGGTGGGGTATGGGCTGCTATAAATTCTGTGGGGTAAGGGAAGGAACTGGTTCTGCAGAAATGTTGTTTTTAATCACAATTAAAAGGGCAGAAGAATGTGCACCCCCAAACTAGTCTGTTTCCAAATAGAAGGTTATATTTATTTTAACTTTAGTTTCAGCATCTGTTCTGCTCTGTTAGGCACTAGGAACAGAAGAAAATGAATAAGATATGTATTGAACCGCTCGTATTAGCCTGTGTTACCCTCTACCCCTAAGGGTCTAAATCATCTGCTGACCCTGGGGACTCTCCCCTTTATTTCTGAATGAGTTTAGCTCCTGCCTCACTGTCACTTTCTCCCAGCCCAGCTCCTGCCTTAATTGGTGGTAAAATTACTATACATATAAATAATGCTTCCAATATCCTGGATGCCCTCTACCTTGTTCTTTTTTTTCCACAGCAATTTTGAATCATTTTTATCCTGGTCTTATTTAGCATGTATATTTTCT
This sequence comes from Chaetophractus vellerosus, assembly GCA_004027955.1. Taxonomy (NCBI): domain Eukaryota; kingdom Metazoa; phylum Chordata; class Mammalia; order Cingulata; family Chlamyphoridae; genus Chaetophractus; species Chaetophractus vellerosus. The sequence continues at coordinate 11,795 of PVKH010027708.1, read as the reverse complement.
ACCTTTCTTTCAATAGAATATAGGTTTCACTAGTACAGGGGTTTTTGTCTGTGTGTACCTTGATAAATGGTATGCTGGTGAAATGGTTCCCTTAGGAGGAAAACAAAAGCCTTGATTTGTAGTATTTGGTGATTTCTGTGGTATAAATATTTCTAACACAGCCAATTTCAAGCTACCATTGTGATGCCACCGTGGCACTGGGAAAAGATGTGCATGGTGGGCTCTCGTGAGCTGCTCCAGGCAGGCTCAAACACACTACTGCTCCCAGCTCCTACAAGAGGGCCTGTACCTATTAGATGCTCAACAAACACTTCTAAAAATATACGTATTTATTTTATTTATTTATTTCTCCTCCTACCTCATTGTTTGCGCTTGCTGTCTGCTCTCTGTGTCTGCTCATCTTTTTTTTAGGAGGCACCAGGAACAAATCCTGGGACCTCCCATGTGGGAGGGAGGCACCCAATTGTTTGAACCACCTCTGCTTCCTACTTGTTGTGTCTCTCATTGTGTCATTGCATCATCTTGATGCATCATCTCGTTGTGTCGGCTTGCCACATCAGCCCATTGTGTCAGCTTGCTGTCTTGCTCATCTTCTTTAGGAGGCACTGGGAACTGAACCTGGAACTGCCCATGTGGTAGGTAGGCACTCAACTGCTTGAGCCACATTCACTTCCCAACAAATACTTTTGATTTAACTAATGAAAGAATTGAGTGGGGAAGTTGATGCTAAGGTATCTACTAAGGGAGAGAAGAAAGTGCTCTGTGGGCAAAGAGGGGGGATCGTTAATTATGCCCTCAAAGGCCTAGTGGGCCTTTCTTTTTGGAGGTGACCATCCGGCTGAGCCTGGAGTTGAACAGGCAGTGAAGGTGGTTTATAAGAAGGAGGAGAGCTGTTCTAGGATGAAAGAAATGCAGAGCATTGAGTGTTCATGACATAGCCACTTTGGATAAAATAATTCAGATACCAAGAGTAGAGGCTTCAGAAGAGGTTAAGAGTACGATGTCAAATGTCTCCAACAATATATTAAACAGCAAGTTGAAGGTGCTCGGCAGTCACTGAAGACATGTAAATGTGAGAGTAAATGAGCAGTTTTGCCTTCTAGAAAGATCCCTCTGTCAGGAATGTGTGAGATTGATTCTAGCCTTGGGGATAGGATAAATGGCTATTGAAACTAAAAACAAGATTGCAGATACCCTGGCTCCATCTCTAAGGATTCTCATTTAGTAGGGCTGGACTTGGAGTCCAGAAATATCTTTTTTATATAAAAAATTTGATGAGGGACCATGGTAAGACCAGAGCAGCAGGAATAGAGACATGGTTGTACATTTGAGAGAGATTTATGAGTAGATTCGGCACAAGGTGGTGCCCAGTGGCATGTTGGGTATGAAGGAAGATGGTCAGATGATGAACTTTTTGGCTTTTTTGATTGATTTTTACTGGGGCTTTAAGTAAAATAAATAGGCAACACAAAGGCAGGAACAGATATAGAGGAAAGGAAGAGAGTACAACTTGAGATATGTTAAGCATCAGGACATGTGCCATCCAGGGGGAGATGATGGACTAGTGATACAGAATGATGGAGGCAAGAAGCGGTTCATGGACTGTGAAGTAGTCCTATCTGGATCTAACAGAGCAGTGGGACTCTGGTTGACATTTGAACAGCTGCAGCTGGTGAGAGGACATCGGTGTGTTGAGAAGATGCAAGGCCCTTAAAGCCATAATGTTAGAAACGCAGATTTAATATTAAGGAGCAAGGTCAAAGCAATGAGATCAGTTTAAAAGTCACCAACTTATAGATAAAAATCACAGAAGCAGACGGAGACATGGGGAAAGATGAAAGATTAATAAGGCTAATTATTTAGGGGATATTCATACATTTAAGGGGGGTAAGGAAAAGATGGCAATAGGAATGAGAGAAAATACTGTCAGAAATGCAGAAGGTAAACCAGGAGAATGGGGAAGGGAGATTTAGCTGATTAGAGTATCAAATATACAGTAAGATGAAGATGGAGAACTGGGCAATGGGTGGTCATTGTGAGATAAGTTTCTGCAGAGGTTTGGACTGAAAAAATTGCAGAGGGTTGAGTGTTGAATGGGAGATGCAAAAGAAGTAAGTAGAAGATAATTGTCTCAAAAAATGCCTGACCCATTAATAACTACAGAACTAGATATCTCTCATCTCATGTTGTAATTGATTTGACTTGCTGTTGACCTTGGTTAGCTATACCCTAAGTTGATATAATGTCAAATCCTTTAATGTTACTTAAAATTTATAGATTTGAAAAATTATCATACTCAGCTTTATATAGACCAAATATTCAGTGATGAGTGAATTTTTTACCATTTACTCCTAAATTTGTCACATTTTAGGCATTTACATTGTCCATCTCGATCCCAGTTCCCCCATATTTTGTGAATTAAGCTTTGATATTGTTGATTAAAAAGAAGAAAATGAAGAAAGAAATCTGAAAGTCTCAAAGTAAGGATTCAGCTCAAGGTCAGGATTGTATAAAGGGACTTTTGCTACCTAGTTTACCTCTCCTGCCTCCTCTGACATCAAGAAAAAGTGCTCACTGGTAGAAAAGAACGTACATTGTAATACTTTACTATTAATAAACATTTTAACCACCTTTCCAGTTTAAGCTTTGCCTCCTTCAGTCTTTACTTTCTGCTCAAATGTGTGAATCTATCACTCAGTCCTTTCAGAGCATTTTCAAGCTACCTTTAGTGCCCCCTGCCCTTTGATCTGTGATTACTAATTGCAGTCCATGAGAGGTCCTGCTTTTACTCAATTTATTGACCCTTTGACAGAAATTTGGGCTCCTGTCATTTGGCAAAATTGATATTTCCTGCAATCTAACATTTGTTTGGATTTCAGGGTGGATAGCTGACAATAATATTCTTGTGACCTTTCAGAGCCACTGTTTTCTTTTGCTATAAGGACTAGACGTACAAGGTTTGAAAGAACTGCCCAAACTGGCTTTGACAGTGGGAGAGATGACATCTCAGACTAAAGTAAGAAGGATTATATAGTAACAATATGAAACTCTCTGGCAGATACCTACCTGGCAGGGGAGATACCATAATCACGAAGGTAGTTTTCCCAGAGCAAGGTTTATCCATTGCACTCTGGATATGCTGAGTCCTGCAATTTCCCCAAATGTGGGACACTTGACTGCATAATTTGTGTTAGTGGGAGAACTATGTTCACACTTTCCCCTGTTTAAATAAGATAGAACAGGAAGCAGATGTGGCTCAAGTGTTTGAGCTCCCACCTCCCTTGTGGGAAGTCCCAGGTTAGATTCTCGGTGCCTCCTGAAAAAAACAAACAAAAAAACAAACAACAAGCAAAACAAATGAAAAACCAATTCAGGGAAGCCAGTGTGGCTCAGTGGTTGAGCCCAGGGTTCAAAAAAAAAAAAAAATCAAAACAACAAAGAAAACAGAACAAAACAAAACAAAAAACTCTGGCAGAGAGTTGAGGATGAGAAATTGCATAAAGTTCTCCGTATCTATTAATTGATTGTCCCTATGTTGATACCCTGTAATTTATGATAAGCTCTGGCAAATGGAGCCACAATTAACATTAAGCTTTAGTTCAGTTGATTAGAATATGGCATTACAAAATTCATGGTCATAGATTTATTTTATATTTTACATGGAACCATGTGAAATTGCTGTTTTCATAGACTGAAAATAGTAAAAAATGGTTCACCTTTATTTGCACGAACAGAGATAGAGAGAGAGAGCTAGCTTATTGCCTCAAAATATAAGTACTTGGTGAGAGGTGAACTTTGATAGGAAAGTATTGATTTGCCATTTGAAAAACAAAACATATTATTGCTATTTGATTAATGTTCACTATTTGATCAATGTTCATACAACATTAGTGGAACTGATATTTTTGAGGACCTATGGCTCAGATGTTTAAAATATTCTATTTAATTGTAATATTGCTCAAAGGTATACCTTATTATCATTATTCTTCGGGTGCAACTCAGAGAGAGGGAAGGAGGAGCATATAGCTAAACATTGATTGAGCAGGGATTCATCTTTTTTTTTCCTTTGGAGCTAAAGTTCTTGGTTCCCCTCTTCATTGTACTTCCACCTAAGATTTACCATTTCTCATGCATCTCTTGGAACTTTGAAGTCTTGATGGAATATTCAACAAAGGGGACAAGTTATGAACAGCAAACAGAATAATTTTTAATTCCAAACTGTGCAGGATGTTTAAGTTTGATGCCAGAGAAGATAATTTAAATAAATAAGAGGCAGAAATCTTGGTGGCCTATCTTGCCTTTAAATAACAGCAATTATGGATAAGAACTCCAAACTTCTTTGTCCCATGGTTTTCTCATTTGCAAACCATTAGGATTAGGCTAAGGTGATTTAAAAGACCCCTCCCCACTGTAGATATGGCTCATTAAATTTATGGTGACACAGGAAGGTCTATTAAGTTAGTAAAGCTAATGGAGCTAAAATATGTTTCTACAGGTATGGTCCCAGAACCACCCTCAGCAGACTCATTTGGGGCTTTTATTAAAAATATAGATTTAGAGGCTCTAGCCCCAGGCCTACTGAATGAGATCTTTAGGGCTGGAGTCAGGGGATCTGTGTTTCAAGTAGCTTTTCCAAAAGTCTGGCATCTAGTAAGTACTGTATAAATGAATATTGATACTGTACTATGGATACTGTTAATAATTTTTAGGCACCTCACATTTGAGTACCACTGAGCCAGAGAAAGAACGTGGTGAAAAGAAGACTTGCTGTCAACTAAAACTAGTGTGTTCTCCGTCCTGGTGAGTAGAGGTGCTCATACTCCCATGCCTCCCTGCATCAGAAAATGGAGACGTCGCTCATATCCCGAACCCCTTCAGAGTTCAGGCCCTTGTTTGGCAAACGCAGAAAGGACCCCAAAGGGTGAACAAGTCAGCCCAAGGCTTCCAGGGTGATGAGACTAGAAAATTGGGAACTTGATCAGCTGACTCATCCAGTCTTTTGCCAAACCTCTTAAAGCAAATCCGTCCCCAGATCCCAAAGCTGGTGGGAAATAGGCAAGATTGTCTGTGCCTCGCCTTCAAGGTTTTGGAGACCTCATTTATATGGCTCCTTTGAGAGGGTTTAAGAAGTGGAGAGAGATGCAGTGTATTTGTAGAGAAGTAAATTTTTCTCCTAATTCAGAATTCCTGGGACGGTGCTGTTATTATTATATCTCAACATCCTTTAACCCCAAGGCTTTTGCACATGGGCAAATGAGAGGTGATAAGTCGCTCTTTCATGGACTGTGTGGGTTACCTCGAGCTGAGGAAGTAGAATTTGTGGAGCCATGGTCTTAAAGCTGCAAGGCCCATTGCAATTGGTCTCTTTGCCATCTATTCCGAACCTAGAGCTCATCTCTTTCACTCTGCACATGGCTCTAGGAATATGCCGGTGAGCAAGAGAGTTCTAACAGGAGCACATGGAAATAAACCAGATCCGAGCTAAAAAAGATCCAATTGCAATCATGTGCAATGAAGGAAAGTATTAAAGTGCTGTGAAATACACTAAAAAGGTGTTCCTGGCCTCATACAATGAAGCCGAAACCTGAACAGTGAGCCAGTTACCCTAGTCGAAGAATGGAGAGAAAGGCAGTGCTAGTACAGGATCAGCAGGTACCATCTCCACCTGAGGCCAGAACAAGAGGCCAGCCTGGCTGGGTCACTAGGAGAAAGGCTGGTAGCCAGGGCCCCACCTGCAGGCCCTTTACAAGCGTTCTCTTTAGGAGTTTGGAGTTTATGACGAGAGCACTTATTTTGTTCTCCTCATATCAGATGTTCCTAGGATCCTGATGCCTGCTTGGGTTTTTTTTCCTGGGCCTGTAGCTCTCTCCCTTCCCGTCAGGTTGTGCTCCAAGTCTGACCCCTGTTTTATAATTGCTCCTCCCCTCAGAACTAAGAGCAAATATAGACAGTAGGTGTCATTAGGGATTGGTTAGGTCCTAGGTAAAAATTATGACTTTAATGTTAGAAAATCCTGTGTACCCTTCTATAATTAGTGCCCCCAGGGATATCGGACCAGGAGAGGCAATGGTCCAGTTCAAACCTCTTCATTCATTCATTTATTCATTCGCAAGCTAACACTCACTATGAGCAATGCCCTGGCACTCTGCCATATTGGTTATCAAGTATGCTGTCGAGGATATACAAGGTACTCGGTATACTTTTTTAATTGGCATGACACCTACTGTCACCAAGCCTACAATGTCTTCAATTTACAAATGGTAAAAAGGCACGGTATGTCTGGACTGCTACCAAAGATCACCAGCTAATTGAAGAGCCCCTTAAGATCTCCTGACTACTGACTCCCAGTTCTCCTCTCTCTTCATGCTTCACCCTTTCTTTTTTACTTCCTAAAACAAAATGAAAAGTTCAGTGGAAAATGATAAAGTTCAGATTTCATTAGCTTTTGGTATCACTGTTCCTCGGGGAGAAAAATCACAGTTTTGGGTGACCTTTTTAGTTAATTCACAGCCAGGAGAAAATCACCCTTAGTGTCTTTTCTATTTATAAGTAATTAGATTCTGCTGGCCAGCACGGGCCTATGGGGAGGGCTGTGCCATGGGGTGAACAGAGGCAGAGCAGGGCTCTTGTCCCTGTGACCTCTGACTTCCATACAAAGGCCAATAGCGGAAAGGGAACCGTAAGCAGCAGCTCAGGCCATGAGAAGCTCTGAAATTGAGGTGCACTGCCCAGAGGACAGAGGGCTTGCTGCTGACCTGTTAATCAGGGAAGGCTTCTCAGAGGAGGAAACATTTGGCTTGAGCCTTAAGTAGCAAATGACCAGGTTTATGATGACTGGAGGAAAGAATGCCATTTCAGGGGCAGACGTAGCACATGCAAATAACTGAGACATAGCTGCTCATGTGGAGAAAACGGGCCAACTCTTGATTTCTGCCATAGTCTTACTCCTGGGTGTTCTTCTACAGAGTTAAACCACCTCTCCCTATGGGCCATGCTTAATGGCAAAGCCCCAGGATGCGTTTTTCAATTGCAATGAATGTGCCACACTAATGAAGGATGTTTATGAGGGAGGGTGTGGGAGGTGTGGGGAGTGGGGCATATGGGAATCCCTATAGTTTTTGTGTAACATTTGTGTAATCTAAGTATCTTTTTTTAATAAAAATTATTATTAAATAAAAATAAAAATAAAAACAAACAAAAACAAAACCAACCAAACAAAAAAGAACCCAGCTTTTCCTGATCAAGGGGTTTCCAGACTCACGAATATTAGCGACATTAATTGTTCTTCCAGACAAGCTGGGTCACAACTGACCTCAGTGTTTTCCTTGTTTTTGTATTAAAACCGTGTGATCTCCAGTAATATCACTTATTTGTGACTTTCCCAGATGGAAAGGGTACACCAAATTGGTGGTTTCAGGTGTGATTCCCATAAAAAGAAGATGAAAAGCAAGCTCTATGAGGTCACATCCAGTCAGCCTCTTGAGGCTCCGGGCAAGGCGATTCTGGGACGCATTTATTTTCTAGCACTCTGTCCAGTTCAGACTTACATGTTTACAGTTATAGAGCAACTTTCCTCAAAGGAAATGACTTCACTTGTGTAACAGCGAAAGGTCACTTGAAATTTGAGTTACACAGCGACGCAATAAACTTCACGCTGTCAGCAAGTTTGCTTTGAGACTTAGTGAACGCTCCGTTGTGGATTTCCTCCCATCACTCCCACTTACTGGTTGCCCATATACGCTTTTCTAAGCTGTTCCACACTTGCCTCCACGGTTGCCTCCCGCATCCTCTCCCAGCCAGCCCCCTTGCCCTCCCCTGTGACCTTAATTATCACTTCATCAAGTATACATATTTAGTGCTTTTAATCTGTCCCCAGAAATCAATCCATCCTCAGCCAGCATCACTTTCCTTTAACCCTTTCATCAGCTTCCTACCTGATGCATTTCCACTTTCTGGTTTGAAGTGACTCGGAAACAATCCCTCTTCTCATTAGAGCCTCGTAAAAAGGGACTTTGCAACCTGCCAGCCGTGTGATATTTCCACTTCCAAATATGAACTTTGAAATGATATTAGCTCTTTTTTTTCCTGCTACTACAATGCATTACCAGTCTAAAGCTCACTTGCTGCCTGCATGTCTCTAATTCGTGAATCCTTTTCAAGTTTTCTCTGTGCTTTGAATATTTCCCTTCAAAGGGAGCCTCTGCTCTTTCCCTCAAGGTAAATCTCTCTTTATTATTTTCTATTCTTGTTCCTATTGCCACTGAGTTCCTCTGCATCTCTCTTCTTTCTTTCCTGGCATTTGCAACCCTTTCAATTTGCAATCACCTGAGAATTTCCTTACTGTGAGGTCCTCTTTTGCATGCAGGGTCATGAATATAGATGATAACATGACTAAAGGGAGCAGCCCTGCCTGCAGTTTCATTTGGTTGTGGGCTCTGCTTTTATATCTTTTTATGCTGTCATAAAGTGTAGATCAATGATGGCCTCACTGCTATAGAAACAGGGAAGGCAGCTGCCATAGTGGAATGGAAGCAGGCTGTGGAATCAACTGATCCAGGTGCAATTCTGTGCTCTGCCATTTACCAGCTCAGAAACTTGCTCAAGTTATATATTCTCTCTGAGCTTCAGTTTCCTCATCTGTAAAATAGGGATAATGTTGCAGAACAGGATAGTTGTTGAGGGAAATAAATTTTAAAATGTTGCAAAGCCTCTAGCATCATGGCAAACATATAGTGGGTGATCAGTAAATTTTAATTCCCTTCTCCAAAATTTCTACTATTCCTTTTGGTATGGCATTTTAGAAAACAGGTGTGTGTGATCTTGTTTTACACATTGGAAAATCAATGTATCACAGATCCAGTGCTATACTATTATATGAAATTTAGAAATGCTACCCTGTAATAATTCATTCACAAGACACAGTTGAAAAATGTGGAGAGGAAGAGGTTCAAACAATAGTTAGGCAGGCCTAATTCTTTTGGTCAGTAAATATCTATTGAGCACCTACTAATGACTAATGTAATGGAGAAAAGTAAAGTGGGATAAAAGGACGGACCATGATAGAAGGTAGGGAGAAGGGTTGTCTTTTTTGAAAAAGTAACATTTAAGGCAAGTTCTGAACGAGATAAGGAAACAAGTATAAAAGTCCTGTGGCAGAAAGAAGAAAATCAGGATGGCCAGGATATACATATCAGGGGAATGTGAGGGCGAGGTTAGGGAGGGAGGCAGGAGCCACATCATGTAGAGCCCTATTGGCTGGGTTAGGATTAGACCTGACACAGGTCCTGGGAGGGATCCAGGATGGGTGGCAGAGCACAGTGTCCAAGAGCAACAGCCCCTGTGGGTTGTGATTCAGAAAGGCAGCCGGCAGTGTGGACCAAGACCACCATGGCTGGTTCTCTGACACAGGGGCAATTGTCCAGGATACATAGACAGAACTGTGCCCCCTTTTCCAACTTTAGACTCTCTCCATTGTCACCCTCTTTGACCACTGTCCAAACTGTTTTCCAGCCACAGGAGTGTCACCAGCTCTGGATATTTGTTCTTACTCTTTTTCAAAGTTTATTTTTATGATTTTTTTTACAAGTAGACACTGATATTCCAAGACAATTATAGAATTGGTCACATTTGACCAGAGACTTATTTCAGTCTGACAGTTCCTCTAGGACATGTGAAAGGATAGTGTTCTTCTAAACAATTTCATGCAATTATAAGTTCTCTTGAGTTTCCTTACATTTAGGCGTATCGCTATGCATAGGCTCTCCTTGTGACTGTGCAGCTGAAGCTGGAAGAGGCCACAGTGAGATTGTCCGACTCTGCTCTCATGTACTGCAACGCCTGATTATTTAATAAAAAATGGCTTCTTCAAAGGACAAAAGTAAGCACGGAAAAAATAAAACTTGGGGTCTTTTTTTAAAAAGGAAGAACAGAGATTGAGGCAGAGGAAGGAAGAAGATGAGTGAAGGAAAGTTGAATGAAGGCATGGCAAGTCAAAGGAAACACAAACATATGCTATTGCATGGTCTTATTGTCCTATAAGGAATGTTACCATGTCAGTGCGCACATGCAAAACCCTGCACTCTAAACTTCTGGGGGAAGATATATGGCGGTGAGGTTAATAGTTCCTGCTGTTGAGGACTTACTCTCTATTAGGAGCAAGTAGGATCTAAAAGTTCATATTAAAAATATGAGATTAAAATGCATGAGAGATCATATTTAGTACAACAACGTATAGTGGTTGTTAACCTTCAGTCCAGTTGTTGAGGGTGGGAAACATTCAACATTCAATCAACCCTTATTGAGCACCTATAGTGTACTGCACTTAGAAGGTTGGGTGGGGGTCTATGGAGAGGAAGGCAGAGTCCCTGCCTTCCAGAGCACTGAGGCTCTTTTCTGTGAGTCATTGCCAACGTCCTTCCCCTCTTCAGTTCTATTTGTCTGCTCTCTATTGGGGGGTGCTCCAAACTAACCAGCTGAATTAGGGCCACAATTAAATCTAACTGGAGGAAGGGGAGCAAGATGCTGGAAGAGTAATGATTATGCATTGAAGCAAAAAGGCTGAATAATCCACAAAGCTAGGAAGGCAGCGTGTCTGCCTAGAAATGTTTGCAGCATCTATGCTGAACTGGTGCGACTCTACTGTCTTATGGAGAGGGCCCTTTCTTCATTCCTCCTGGCCCTTCCCCCTCCCCACTGCCCCCAGGCATTCTTTGTTTACTAAGGAGCACTGCTGTGATGAACCAACCTGGCCACAGGGTGTCACAACTGCCCAGGAGACTCCCTGAGGCAACGTGAAGAGAAGGTCTGGGAGGTCAGGCCCAGCAGCCTGTCCCCGCCCCGCCTGCCCACAGGGCCAAGTGAGTCAGCCTTGAGTCAGCCCAGCTGCTGCAGAAGCCATCAAGGCCCACTGCTTGGTGGGGCCTGGCCAGACTGCCTCAAGGATTGCTCACCAGCCCCACATGGCTCCCTGGGTTACAGGAGGGAATCTAAATGCTGGCTGCGCCCCTTCCCTGCCTCCCCTCACCTGCTGTCAGTGGGATGAGGGGATGGAGCTAGCTCTGGGTCTGCTCAGAACTGGCTCCCTCACAGACATCCAGCTCAAGGGACAGAGTTTGCCAGTGAGGGATTTGCATACTTTATTTGGAAAATGGGCAGTCAGGGAGTCAAGAGACTAGAAACAGGGATTTTGATGTTGCCTCTGCCTCCTTCAGGCTAGTGACCTTCAGGTGGTCAGTCCACATATCTGGGCCTCATTTTTTTCATCTTTAAGATGAAAGTGGCTCCTTTAAATGCCAAAAAAGTTAAGGAAGGATCTGCCATATCTATAATTTGCTAGAGATTTCACTTTCATCTTCTCATTTGGCCCTCACAGTCATTCCCTGTGGTAAGAGAAATTAGTCCCCCTTTTACAGACTCAGAAACTGAGAGGCTATCAAAAAGTAATACTAGGTAGAAACATTTTAATCCGGATCTTCCTGAATCAATTCCACTGTAATTAGGATCTTAATTTACAAACCATACAGGAACCTCTTGTGACAAGAGCTGAGTTTAAGACGTGATGCTAAAAGGCACAGAGAATATATTTGAATAAGTCTTGTGAAAGGTAAAACGTCTGGATCTTTTGGAGACAAACTAAAGGGAATATTTGCGAATCAAATGTTAAAAACAAAACAGGATCAAGAATGGTGTGTAAAGGAGATATGGAAGAAGAAAAACAAATTTCATTTACGTTTAGCCAATATTTATTGAGCTTCTCCCTTGAGATAGTTACTGGTCGAGGGCAACAAAAGACATCC
>PVKH010027707.1:0-12970 GCA_004027955.1 Chaetophractus vellerosus | reverse complement strand
CTACAAAGCTCAAAAGCTAAAGCATCCTGAATTTAGTCTCTGCCACTCTAAATCAGCAGGATCTCTCTCTTGGGCTATCTCGTTTTCCACCACCACTCCTGATCCCAGGGCCTGTGGAATCCTCATCCAGGTTTTACCCTTTGGGAAGGGCTGATGATGCTCTCAGGAAACACAGCGCCCAGCTCTGACCTGCAGCAGCCCTTCCTGGATCCCATCCCTGGCTGATCTCATTCCAGTACCAGGGAGCCTGATGACTTCCCGGCCGCCTCGCCCAGGCTGACACAGCAATCCCTGCCCTACCCAAGATGCTCCCCGAACAGCTGGGAGTGGGAGAGGGGCAAAGACCAAGGGTCACTTCCACTCCCTGGCCCAGACAGGAAAAGGCAAAGGGAGAGCTGCTCTGGGCATCCTGTTCCCAAGCTGTCTTCTCATCTCAGCTGACCAAAGACCCTCCCATCACCTCAGTTTCCCCTACTGGTTAGAAGGGCTTGGCCACAAACCAGCTGATGGTTTTGTGTGCATTAGGTTGAGGCTATGAGATAACACCCAGTGAGCAGAATGTTCCATAAAGGAACTGGTGAAAGTTCCAGGATGGACCACAAGATGTGGTTGATAGGGAATCACTTGAACAAGCCTCTAGGCCAAACAGGACAAAGACCAAGCCAAAGTTTAGTGCTTGGTGAATAATAATAATCATTGTGGCTCTAAATCTTCGAGCCTTTACTAAGCACTTGTAAAGCATTTCATTATTCACACCAGCTTCTATCATCCTTACAAATACTATCCCCCTTATGCAAATAGGAAAAGCTCAGCAAGCCCAAAGCCACAGAGATAGTAAGAATTACAGCAGGGATTAGATCTAAACCATCTGCTTCCAGGACCCTTGACCCTGACCATGATCTTACACTGCCTCTGCCACAAAAGCCCTATGGAGTAGGTCAGGAAGACAACCCCAGGTTACTGATGGCTACAAGGAATGGAGGCCAGTCTCTCTTCTCCTCTGGGGTGTGCTTGGCCGTTACCCAAATGGCCTGTCTGAAATCAGACTCCAGTCCTCCAGAAGATAAGAAGACAAAGGAGGCACTTAGCCTACTTCTCATTTTCAGGAACCAACTATTGAGAGCTCACCATTTGCCGGGCACTGCTGTGCTTGCAAATGTTAGTCTTATTTCACTCCCAAATGGATGCTAGAAAGTAGGCACCATCGCCATTCCCATTTTAGAGATGAGGAAACTGAGGCTCAGAGAGATTAAATAACAAGTTCTCACAGACCAACTGGGGCCAACGATTTAAGGTCCATCAGACTCTGGACCCCATGCCCTTAAGCTCTTTGCTCTCTGCCTCCATCAGGGAGTCCCAAACCTACAGATCAGAGATCTCTAGGATCAGCAATCCCAGAGCTAGCTATGGAATATTCTACACAGTGTATTAAAAATACAGCTTTATGGGCCCATCTTAGGAGACTTGGATTCTGCAGTTCTGTAAGCAATTTCATTGCACAGTCACCGCCACCATCACCACCACCGTGGCCCCATTTGCTCCACGCCACTGGCACAGTCCTCCCAGACTGCTGGGTTGGCAGAGTGGCTGGCATGAGTCTTGCTTGGCACTGTATGATGAAGTCCAGCTTTGACAGTGGGGGCGTTTCTGAGAATCCAGTTCCCTGGACCCTCCCCGAGCACCCCTCCCCAATGCTCCCCTGAGCACTCACAGTCGTCTATCTTTCCAGGAGCCTCTGTTGATCTAACTTGCTAAATATTAGCATTAGCAGAGCTCAGCCAGGGACAGGAGGCTGGGCAGTCAGGACCTCATGCACTTTTCTTCATCCCATCCCTCAAGAGATTGATACAAGTGAAATTGTACAGAGGAACCCAGGCAGGCCAGTAGGCAGCAGGCATTTCGTGTTTAACCCCTGCATGACTGAAGGACTCACTCAAATCATTAAGTTATGACAAGTTTTAAAAAAGGATTTTCTTGAAAAATTAAAAACTTAGCAGTTAAGTGGAAAAAAGTTTTTACCACAATATCCCTGCTGTGGTTGGACAGTGAGCTAGGGACAAACACACACACACACACACACACACAGTGTCTCTAAAAATCCACAGGTTCAATCAAGGACACTTCAGCCCAGGACTATCTAGATTTCTTCACGAATAAAATCGCTCCTGACATTTATACAGCACATTGGTTTGCAAAGTATTTGTGCAACAAGAAGTCATGTAAACATTTGGGGGGGGGGCTCTTCATCTGAGACAGGCTTGGGGGTGGGATATGGACACCAGGCACCCCCAACAAAATGGTACAGCACATCTTTGTTGGTGTTGTTTCCTAGTGAAGGAGTCTATGGCCCAAATAATTACAGAACACTCTATTACCCATCTGTGTTCTTTTCTACAAGGAGTATTTCTAGAAAGAGACACAAGAAACTAGTAATAGTGACTCTGGGGAGGGAAGAGTCTGGAAATCGGAGACGAGAGAGAGAGACCTACATTTCACTGTGCACTCTCTTGTACTATTTTAATTTATTTTTACTATGATCATATATCACTTCTTTCAATTAAACTGGCCTAAAGCACTGCTCTGGAGAGAAGAGGGGGTCCAGCAACCATCTAGAAACTCAGTTGAATTCCTCTGCATTTGTATCATCAGCCTGAAGATCCCACTTGGTATAAATCACATCCATTTTCTCCAATCACAAGGAGCTGGTTTCTCGGGGAGAACAATTGCTATGGAGATTTTCCATAGCAGCCTCGTTTTATAGCCTCGGGGGTGCGGGGAGCCCCCGGGTTTTAGGGTTTGAATGCTGCCGCTGCAGCTGCTCCGACTCCAGAGTCTGAACCAAGCCATCTGGTATGAGTCTCCAGCTCTTAAATCAGCACGGCCCACAGACACCTTTGCTTTCTCAAGGTGGTGCTGCGAGAAAGCTGGGTGGACCGCATCCCAGTGCAGCACACAAAGAGAACACATGGAGGGCTCAGCCGGTTTCCCGGTTTCCCCCTGTCAGCACGGCTGCTGGAATGATTTACAAGAGGCCCAGCCGAGTTCCCACTGCTCCAGACCGAAGGGATGGAGGAAGAGGCCAAGAGAAGCAGGTCACATCTGCGTGTTCCTTTTCCTCCTACTTGCAACAGACTTAGTTTCCTTGCAGACTGCAGGTGTCAGTGACTGGGCCTGTATCCTCCGCGGGAGGCCAGTTGGCTTGGCTCAACCAGAGCACTTGAGCGGGGGATTTGCAGCCGTTCTGTTATCGCCTCCCAGCCAAAGCTTGCTTCCTGCCTAATTCCCTCCGGCCGACTCACCTGGCAGCCTTACAGAGAAGACATGTTCCAATTTATCTACAGTGTGGGATCTGCAGTGTGAGAGGCCTTCAATTTGTATGCATGCCTGGGTAAGTTTTAGCATGGCTTTAGTGTTATAAGATGATGATAATCCCCTATGCAGGGGGCGGATGTGGCTCAAATGCTTGGGTGTCCGTCTCCCATATGGAGGGACCTGGGTTCGATCCCCGGAACCTCCCGGTAAAATGAAGAAAAATAATAAAATAAAATAAAATAAAATAAAATAAAATAAAATAAAATAAAATAAAATAAAATAAAATAAAATAATCCCCTATGTTGGCAGACTGCGATAGAGTTAAGGTGTGATTAACACTTAAGCCACATTCTCTATCATTCTTACCATCGATGCCCATTTACAGATGAGGAAACTGAAGGTCAAAACAATTACTTGTCAGTGCCTGTCTTGCCTTCACTTAGTGAAGTTGGGCATATGGTAAGCGCCCAATATTAATTTGTTGACTGAATGAAATAATCACTGAATGAACCAATTAATCAATAAAGAAAGAAGGGATGCACAGGGGTGTCACCTCCTACCCAGTGGCTCACAAAATCCATTTGGGCACATACATTCCCAGTTCCACCTTCAGTGACATCACATTGGTAGCATGAAATTGGCCACAGTGGGAGTATTTTTACCAGCTTTTTGGCAGATGCTACATATCAGGGTGATGGCTGTTTGTTTGGGTTTTTTCCCCCAGATATCCAGTTTTCCAGCACACTGGGTAAAGTGGAATTGGTGGGAAATCATTGTCCCTTTTCAACAAAAGGGACACATGGCAGGGGCCTAAATAAAGGATGTTTATTATTTCAGGTGTATATATCCTACTATATGCAAGGCCCGTGGAGCAAAACAGACATTTGAGATATAACTCATGTTCTCATGAAACACACAGACTTCAGATGGCACACAGATCACTGGAGGATCTTGGTAAAATGCACGTTATGACAGTAGGTCTGGATAGGCCCTAAGTTCAGCATTTTGAACAAGCCCCCACCAGGGGGTGTAGATGCCACCCACGCCTGGACAACACCTAGAGAAGCACGGGTCTAGGAGGTTGAGGCCACGTGCCAACGCAGTTCTACATGTCACACCTCTATTAACATATTTAACCTGCACAACACTAGAGCCTTGCTACTTTTACCCACATTTTATAAACAAGACGTTCGAGGTCCAAGGTCACCCAGCTGGTAAATTGCAGAGCCACAGCCTAAACCCAGGTGGCCTGGCTCAAAGAATGAAGACTCAATCTCTTTCCAAAGCACTTGAAAACCGTCCCTGCTTCTCCTTGGTCTCCCTGCTCTCTCTTTTCACTAGATGCTTATTTCCTATTTCACTCCCTGCAAGTACTTCTACCAGAGAGGAGATAAGGAGAAGTGGGACTGCGGCAGCTCATCAGTTTGGAGTTCCTCAGGAAAGCTAAAGCTCAATACACATGGAGCTGTGGGTTCTCTAGCATTTCCCCTGGCCCTCCCCGGCTCAGCCCTTCTCAGAGCTGGCCTGCCCACACCATCGATGACCTCCTTCCTGAGGTCCTTGTCCAAGGCCAGAGGAAAGTGCCGGGCTCCCCGTGCCCCTTCAGGGGCCTCTTACCTAATTCCACGGCAACGGCTGAGTGTGACGCTGGACTGCTCTGCGGTCCTCACCGTCCCGTGGTAAAAGCAGTGATCCTAAAGAGGAGAAAAGAGGTGGTCAGGCTAAAGAGCAATGGTAAACATGGCAAGGTTGATCTTGCGTGATCACAGATGACTCACAGTTTATTATACAACTACCCTGATCGTACAGCAACTTACAACCTGTGAGGTGCTTTCTAATCCATCATTTTATTTGAGTCATAATAATTCCATGAAATGGGGTAGGGCGGATGCCATTATCCAAATTGAACGGATGAAGAAACAGAGGTGCAGAGGAACAAGTGGCTAGTTGGAAAACCCGGGCTTTTTCAGATTCTAGTTCAGAGCTCTATCCATGACGCAATGCTGGCCATAGGAAACACTGGCTTCTGAAGGAGCCTGTCTCCCCCGCAGAGTCACCTGTGACCCCCTGTAATGGGCTGAGTATCCTCCAAAATTCATGACCACCTAAAACCCCAGAATATGACCTTATTTGGAAAAAGGGTGTTTGCAGATATAATTAAGTTCAAATGAGGTCATATTAGATTAGGGTGTGCCTAATGACTGTCATCCTTATAGGAAGAAAGGACATAGAGACACAGAGAAAAGGTCATGAAGATGCAGGCAGAGATTGGAGTGATGCTGCCACATGCCAAGGAATGCCATGGATTCTGGAGCCACCAGAAGCTAGGTAGAGGCAAAGAGGAAAGGAACAATCTTCCCTAGCACCTTCAGAGGCAGCATAGCCTTCCCAATCCCTTGATTTTGGACTTGCAGCTTCTAGAAATGTGAGAGAATAAATTTCTGTTGTTTTAAGACACCTACTTTGTGGTCATCTGTTATAGCAGCTCTAGGAAACTAATACACTCCAACTTATCCACAGTTCATGATGAATTTCCTCCCCTGAATCCCTCCATGCCTGGGATCATACTTAATTTGGTGCCTGCATCCAGAGGTCTGATGCTGCTCTCTAGTCATTGTGTCTTGTGACCATCTGGTCTCCCAACCAGGCTAGTTTCCTCCATCATGATAAACAGCTATTGGGCACCACTATGTGCCAGGCATGGGACTAGGCCATGGAGATACAATAATGAACCAATACAGACACAACTCCAGCACTTGTGGAGGTCATGGTCTTGTGAGAATGTCGTTAATTAAAAGATATAATTATAAAAGATATCATTATAAACCATAAAAAGTGGCCTGAAATAAAAGTTTAAGGTGGGGGGCCGGTCGTATAGCCCAGTGGATAGGGCGCCGGCATACCACATGGGAGGCCCCAGGTTTGGTTCCCGGGGGCCTCTCCTAGCGGGCAGACCGTCTTGAGAAGGGCAAGCCACCATGGGTGGGCAGAGCTGCCATAGGCAGGGCAAAGAAAAGCTGCCACGGACAGGGCAAAGCCGCCACGGGCAGGGCAGGTCGCCTGCGAACGGAGCGCAGCCAGCCACCCGCGAACTGAAGCAGAGCCGGCCATGAATGGAAGCACCAGTGACAGTCCAAATGGTCCATCACCAAGACCATGCTTGCTTACATTGTTCTTCTGTCCCCAGCGGGCAGGGATATGACTAGGAGATAGCTAACACATCTGTCTTCTCTGGCTCCCTCTCCCTCCTAGCTGTAGGCATGAGAACAGCCTAATAATTAAATTCATGCATTGTGGCATCAGTGGTGCCTGGATTTACCTTCAAGCTCTCATACCTACCAGCTATGTAAACAGTTCCACAACCTCTCTCTGACCTCAGTATCTACAGACACTACCTCACGGGGTGGTTGTGAGAATACCATATAAAGGAGCTAGCACAGAGCACCTGGCCCAGAGCAGCCGGCAATAAATATTAGCAATCATATGATTATTATTAGATTCTCTTTAGTCAAAGGCAGAATGTGGACTCAAGGGATCTGGAAGCCCACAAAGGGGCTGAATGTCTGGTCTTAGCATCACCAATTCTAAGTCCTACTCCGCCTGAGCCATGCAGCCAGATCAGGGGGAAAGGGAAAGGCCAGACTGGCACTTAACGCAGGGTCATTCTCCAAATCACAGGTGCCCTTGCATCTGCTGATAACTCGTCGGTCGTGGTGTGGCTCCTCTGCCCATCTGGGCTCACATGCTCTCTTTGCCCCAAATTCTCCTGGATTCTAAGCAAGTCAGAGCCCAACCTTGAGAGGAGCGAAAGGAAAGCCGCTGTGCAGGGGAGACATCCCCCAGAGCCTATGAAAGGTGAGGTGGGCAAAACCCTCCTTCCAGCCAGGATCCCATCTGCTCCACCTAGCCTGAGCTCTGGGACCTGGAGAATGGCCATCAAGCCCTGAAGTTCTGAACGTGGGCCTCAGAACTCAGCAGTGGGGCCATGAACTCCAAAGCGCAGGCTGGCTCACGGGTGGAGGAGTGGGCCAGGAAAGAGGGGGCCGGGCCTGTATGCGGTATAGGGTGCTCACAGAAGTCGGGATGAAGGAGACTCAGGAGTTCAGAAATGTGGCACCTTAAAAAATAGAATTTCTATGAAATTCAGGGAGAGGTATGAAGAATCCCTGTACCACTTCCTATCTCTGAACTGGTGCTAACATTTCTCACAGCATCAGTGCTCTCTGAAGTAGCATAACAACTTTTGTAACATGCTTTATAATTTACCAAAGCTTTTTCACATACATTATCTCAAATGATAACAGCTGCCATTTCCTGTTGGCACCAATGAGCGCTAACATCTACCCAGCTTTTACTACTTGATAAACAATTTACATAGATTTTTTTTCCCTTTAAATCCGACCACAGCCTTCTGAGGTGGGTATTAATATTCCCATTTTTTTTAAAGGCAGAAACTAAAGATTAGAGAGGTTACACCATGTACAAGGCCACACAACAGAGTGGAGATTCGAAGCCCAGCAGCCTGAGTGCAGACTCCACGCTCTGAACCACTCCACACCGGCAGAGACTCCTCGTCCTCCGCCCTCCACCACCACGCAAAGGAGGGAGAGGGGGCGGTATTATTCTCAGACACGGTGGGTAAACGGAGGCTCATGGAGAGTAAGCCAGCCGATCCTTGTAGAGACAGTGCTCACGCCCACGTCTGGCCTCCACCGCCCATTCTCTAGTACATTGTGCTGCCTCTCCTAGCAACAGCAGCATCACCAAAGTCCCTAAACGTAATTCCTCAAAGTGCCATTAGTTTTTAGCATCAGAAAAGCCTTATAATCTAGCCTAAGGTCTGCCACTAACTGGTTTTCTGAACTTGGGCAAATTATGTTTCCTCTCCCCTCAATTTCCTCAATTGAAAGATGTGGGGTTGGAAGATGTGTTTATAAATTCCCACAAAAATCAGTGACTCATCTTACCCTTCCATAGCCCTGAGAGTCATATATTAGCATATCCAATTTTCAGATGAAGAAACTCAATACCAGTTATGGATAAAGTTGCTTAAGGTCACATACAAGGAAAAGCCAAGGCTACAGACCTGGCCTTCAGACCCCAAGGCCTGTAACTCTTTCTACTGGAAGACACTCACAGACCCATTCCCCCAGTGACCTGACCTAGATTAGAGCTGGCCTAAAAAACCCGCTGATGAGTCTTGATAAGGTTCCCAGAACTCCCACTAACCCTGGCCAAGTTTGGTGGTAGAGTGCGGTCCTCAAAATTTGGGTCCAGCACAACTAAATTCCATTCCCAGTCCTCTTCGAGTGCCTAGCTTCCAAATAAGAAAGCTGATGGAAGCCACGGGAGGCTGGGTGGGGAGTCTGCAAGAATCCAGGAGCTGGGAATGTAAGAAGATGAGTTGCACCATGGTTCAGCTAATATGTGCTTCAGTCAACAAGACCTTCGGGAAGGAAGGGAATTCCGGGGATAAGGAGACACTCTCTTCCACTCCTCAGTTGCTGAAAGGCCAATACAACTTCTCTGCCTAGTGCAAAAGCTGAGAGCACAAAGAACAAGTAAATTATCAGAGTCATGAAGTCACAACATTCCATCTCAGCTTCTTGGCCTGAGGGGGCCACCCCAAGGGGGATTTTATAGCAGGAAGCATGAGCTCATGGCAAACTTGTGGACTGAGACCCATTATTGAGTTCTTGGGTAAGAAGTAGCAGGAGCCAAATAGAGGAGGGTCATTTTGTGAGGTCTAAACGGCTAGGGACTTTCTAGGCATGCCTGTGCACCCCCACTCCCTACCCGAAGTGCAGAGAACAGAGGTCCCAATGAAAAGAGAAGTCTGACCAAGGGATATTGAGGAAGATGTGGATTCCAGAGGCTGGAGCACTGCTGGACAACCTAGCAAGATGAGAGGACACAGCTTACTCTCCCACTGCAGGCACCGGCCACACTACCAACTCCATTGTGCTTACAGCAACCCTCATTAGGGAAGGTCTTAAGGGAGAAGGCAGCACTGATCTTCACAACACAACATCCTCCTTTCTTTCTTTCTTTCCTTCTTTTTTTTGGGGGGGGTGGGTACTGGGGCCAGGGATTGAACCTGGGACCTCACGTGTGGGAAGCCAGTGCTTAATCGCTGAGCCACATTGGCTCCCCTGAGTTGGCCCTTTCACTTGTTTGCTTGTTATGTGTTTTTAGGAGGCACTGGGAACTGAACCCAGAACCTCCCATGTGGGAAGCAGGCACTCAACTGCTTGAGCCACATCTGCTCCCCACCATCCTCGTTTCCACACTTCCTCTTGCTCTTCAATGCCCCATTCTATCCAACAATCCAACACAACCCCTCAGCTACCTACTTTCTATGCTCCAGGCCACTTAGAGCTCTATGTCCCTTTTCCCATTCAGAGGTAATCTGATAAACTAATCAGAGCTGTTAATGACTGATAGTGGCTCTCTTTGCCTGGTTAGCTATTTGCACTCTAGCAAGAGTATTATTTTAAATGGGCCATGTGGGATCTCTCCTGTTGACCTTCACACCACAAAAGCCCATTAGGCCTTGTCCCAAAAGTTAAAGACCATTGATTCTCCTGCTACAATCCCTCTTCCCTTCTCCTTCACCCCGTCTCATCAGCCTAAAGTCTGAATAAGGTCACCCTAACCTAGGGCTTCTCAACTTCAGCACTACTGATATTTGGGCAGGATAATTCAATTGTGGATGGTCTGTCCTGTGCAATCTATGAGGTTTAGAGGCACCCCTGGCCTCTGCCCACTGGATGCCAGCAGACATTTTCACATATCCCTTAGGGGCAAATCACTCAGCAGAGGGCCATGGCTCTAATCCTACAAATTCTAACAAGCACCCCAGTAGGAGGAGCTGACATGACGTGTAAGATTCACTAACCTATATGTCCACCAGTGGGGTGTAGTAAAGCAAAGGAATATGATTCCAACTGAAAGACTGTAGGAAAGGCCATTTTTAAAATGACAAACCTTTGTGCAAACATGCCTACTCAATAACAAAGTTGAGGAGGAAAATGCCTAACATGAGGACAGCTACAAAATAAACCCTTTATAACCGTGAAGCACATTTAAAAGGCACACCACAAAATTTGTATGCTGAGTGATTACACACTGTAAAACTTACATACCCAAATGAAAAAGGACCAATTAAACTTCTGATTGGGCAAGACAACAGGGTTATGGGTAAATCACTATATTTTCTTTTGTTTTGTTAACCTATGGGCAGTTAATGAACAGCAAAGAAAATGTATATAGCACAATGATGATATGAATTTTAAGAGACACAGTGACTCTAAATATTATATTTATTCATTTGGCCATTTTAGCCAGCAAAGAAGAAGAGGCACTTAAAAAATAGCAAATACACATTTTGCTTCTCCTACTTGCTCCCTTGGTCTTCAGTCAGGGGAAGCAATTCCTTCAGAGAAGGGTCCAGGTCCATCATCTGTCTCCTCGGCCCCTAGGAGTAAGACCTGGATAGGGCAGGTGCTCCATAGACATTTGTTGACCTGACCTTACCTCAGATTTCAGCTTGGTGGTTTGAGGGTTGCCATTTGGAGTATAGTGGGTTTCTGTATAAGCTGGCGCAAAAAGGTGCCTGCAAAGAATAAAAGCAGACATTTGTATCTTTAGTTGATGGACTCCATCCACCAGGTAAAAGCAGGCAGTGATTTAAATCGAACCAGGCAGGACCACCCCAAGCATCTCCATGCAGAAGAAAGGGGGCACCCACAGGGACTAAGGAACAAAAAGGAAAACAGGAGGAAGTTTGTTGTTAATTTTATATTTGCCCATATCATCATTTAGTTCAGACAATCAGACGGGATAGACAGAACTAAAGCAATGGCTCTTAACTTTTTCTGAGTCCTGGGAAAATATAGATGCAAACACATGCACTAAATATTCCAGGATTTGTGGTACCTCTATTGATTCTGCCAGAATCATATCCACTAATTTTTAATATCAGCAGAACAGTTCTTCTTTAAGGGAATAACCCCTTCCCTGTTCATGTGGTTTTGGGGGGACTATCAATCAAGGTTCTATATTTGCACTGGCCAAGGGGTGGCCCATGATCTAAGTAAGCTAAGCCCATAGAGTACTCTATGTTACAAGGGCTGAATATATGGCAGCAAGTTATCTTTTCATTTGTTTCTGCTACATGGATTTCTAGGGCTGCCTTCGTCTGTTCTTTCTGAGACCTAGTAGTCCAGATTTCCTGAAACCTGGTAGTTCTGTGCATTATCCTTCCAATAAATGCTTTTTTTTTTTCCTAAAATGGGACATTGGTGTCTCTCTTGTCATAGACCACCTGAAGCTGAGGTTAAGAATCCTTCGCCAAAGGCAAGGTAAAACCAAACAAGGTTCCTAGAATTTCTCTAAAAATTAAAAGAAAAATAAAAGAGCCAAAAGGATGTTTCAACTAGCTCAGCCACATTAAAAGCAGAATGGAACTATGGAAAACTGAGGTCAAGGGAGCAAAAAGACTTCAAATGTAAGGCACCATTAGAAAGTGAAGTCCAACACAAAAAGAAGGATGTGCTTGATATGGAAAGACGTCTAAAATAGAGTTCGATAAAAACAGTAAATTTCAAATAATATGTACTGGAAAAGTCCATTTCAATGAAAAACTATTAATGGTATATACAAATGCATGCACTGACAAGAAATGGAGGAACAAAACATCCATTTTAATGGTTATCTCAGGGGATTGCAGAAGATGTTCACTATTAAAGTTTATTTTTAAAATAATAATCACATATTTATCTTGAAAACTGAAGAACTAGTTTTAAAGAGCTTTAAAAAAGAAGAAAATAGTGGCTGAGGCCAGCACATACAGCCAAAGAATCTGCAGGGACAACTGGGTTTCAGACGAGGTGACATTTCCCAGCAAGAGAGGGTCAGCTTAAACTCTATGCCTTAGAGATTTCTCTAGAATTGCCCTAGAGTCACTTCTAGCTCCAAGTTCTGGGACTTCTGATTCTCAGATTCCCGTTTCTCTCCACCCCCAGTGTACAGCCAGACGGAACATGCCACAAGAACTGTCTCTTGCAATATGTCAAGCCCTTCAACATCCAGCCTGGAGAAGAAGAAACCCAGCAGGGAAATGTAAAATTAAAGTAAAGCACAAAACTCAGCTTATGCTGAGAAGCTCTCATTCATATGGAAACTTTGGGTCAGTGACTAAACTTGCCAGACTCTGCCTCCCAGCCTTTTTTCCCACCTCCCTAGCCTCTAACCAGCCCAGGATCCAAGGGAAGAGCCACCCATTTGTCTGAGGGAGACAAACTGGAAGGTCCATGAGGACAGAGGCTAGGCTATTTTGTTCACTGATATATATGAGTGCATAACATTTGTTCAGTGAAAGAACTAATCAACGAATTACTGAGTGAATGGATGGGTGAGATAGCCTACTACTTTAGAGATGGACTGGGGTCTGAGTGACAGACTGAGGTTTCAATTTAGCTCTGAAATTTATACTCTCTATGGCCATGAACAAGTTATTTTACATCTCTGAACTTCTGTTTCCTCTTCTGTAAAATAAAGATAATATATCTACTTGATAGGGCTGTTGTAAAAGTCAAACGACATACTGCTTAACACCACATCTGGGGCCCGGCTAGATAGCTCAGTGGATAAAGAG
>PVKH010027706.1:0-12975 GCA_004027955.1 Chaetophractus vellerosus | reverse complement strand
ATATAGAATACTGCATCTAACAAAAAGAGTATATGTTCTTATCAAACACAAAATGATCTTGAAATAAGTTGTGGCAGTTTGATATTTATGAATTCAAAAAAAGATGTAGATTATGTTTGTAAACTGGTCTGTTCCTCTGGATGTGAGAACCCTTTGATCGTATTGGATTCAGCTGAGAATTCTGATTAACTTATATTAAGATTAGGGCTTTGACTCAACCATTAGATTCACTCATTAGAGTGTGACTCAGTATTGAGCCCCAGCCCCTCTGGTGGGCTGATAAAACAGACTCTTACACAGGAGTAGACACACAGCAGAAGAACACGGAGGAAGAGAGAGAGCTCATTAGACATGGCAGAGACACAGGGAAGAGATATGAGCCTAATTGTCTACAGCTGACTTTGTGAAGAGAACTGAGCAGCTGAGCCCAAAAAGAAACATGCCCCAGGGAGAGAGATGGACCCTCTGCCATCCTACAGCTGAGATGGGAAGAAGCTGGGACCATGGAGCCTTAAGAGGAAGGAGGAAGGCTGAACGCTTGCAGACATCGCCTACCATCTTGCTTCAACACATGGCAAAATGACTTTGGATAAGAAAGTACCTCTTACGGTACCTTGAATTGGATGCTTTAGGGCCTTGTTACTGTAAGCTTCTACCCCAAATAAATACTCTTTATAAAAGTGAACAGAGTTCTTGTACTTTGCATCAGGACCCCTTTGGCTGACTAATACATAAGCCTTAAAGCAATTCTCAGAAATTTCAAAGAATAGGTACCATTCAAGCATAATCTCTGAACATAATCAAATCAAGTTAGAAGTTAATATCCAAAATATACTAGCATATTCCAATACATGTATATAAGTAAAAAGGCCTGAGTGACTATTTAAAATTCAGATATAACAGACTTCAAGGAGGTAAGAGGGACCTTGTATAATGATAAAAGAGAAAATTGAGGAAGATGTAACAATTTCCAATGTATATGCATGTGATATTATATCCTGCATGTGATATTAATAGTATAATTATAACACAAATGACGAATTGAAGGGGAGAATAGGCAGTTCTAAAACCACAGTAGGAGCTTAACACACACCTCTCAGTAATTGACAGAACAAGTCGACAGACAAAACTCAGTACAGGCATAGCCTCACGTTGTTAGTCACCTGAGCCTTGTTGGCCCGTAGAGCACACAGCATCCCACCATGCACAGTCCTTAAGTGAATATGCCACATTCACCAAGGCAGAGCATTTGCTGGAGCATAAGACAAATCTCAAAAAGTTAGAAGGATTGAACTCATCCAGAGGAGTATGTTCTCTTAACTGCAAGATGATGAAATTAGAAATCAATAATAGCAAATATCTTTAAAAACAAACCAAATTTTGAGAAACTAAACACTTACCCTAGAAACATTCCAAGCCTAGGTATTTATCCTAGACAAACAAAATGCATAATTGATGGAGTTTCCATTTGGGGTGATGGAAAAGTTTTGGTAATGGATGGAAAAAATTTTGTGAACATAATTAACAACACTGAATTGTAGATCTAAAAGTAGTTAAAATGGGACATTTTAGATTGTATATATTTTACCAGGAGAAAAAAAACTCATAGAACTGTTCAGTACAAAGAGTGGACCCTAATATAAACTATAGAATTTAGCTATAGTATAATTATAATAATATTGTTTCATCGATTGCAACAAAGGTACCACACTAAAGCAAAATGTTAATTACAGGGAAAATGGAGAGGTATATAGGAACTTTGTACAAAAAAATGTATATGTCCACAGAAAGACTTTAACACAAGTGTTCATAACAGCCTTATTTACAATAGCCAAAACCTAGAACAGAGTTTGCCCAAATAGCATCTTTCTGACTGGAGCTCTGATACTCTACCTATCTCTTTGCAGACACAGAGGAGGAGGCTGGATTGTACCTTTAGCAATTAGCTGAATTAGAGTTAAGGAGAAAATTTGCCAGGGACTTTACCACCATCACTACACGTTTTCAGTTACCACCGATTTCCTAGAATTTCTACAGTAATCCTCGGGTTTAAGATCTGTTCTTTTTAATGCCTGTTGGAACCACTTTTGTATTTGCAGTGCCTGTTGAGCTTTAGGCCCTGGGCATCCAAAAAACGTCCTTTTGGAGGTCAGTCTTAGCAAATAGCCTAGTTTCCTTTCTGATTTGTTCTAGTATCATTATGACATCCGTCCTTGATGAAGCAACTTGAGCTATTACTCTTTTAAGAGTATTTCTACTGAGATTAGTCTTCCTTTTAGCCCTTGACATGTTGCACTTTTGAGGGTAGTTCATATTCCAAACCTGGATATTAATTGAACCACTTGTAACCGATAGCAGGTTTTATGGAACTGATAAATGGAAGAGAAAGAAAGGATGAAGTCAAGGAAATTAGTCAAGAATAACAAGAGTTGGCTAGAAAGCCTAGAAGAGATCTCTCCTTGTGAGAAAGAAAAGAGCAGGGATTACACATTACATAATTGCGCTGTAAGGAACTTCAGTTAGGCTCTGTGAATGTTCTGGAAATGATTTAATTAAGCATGTAAGTCACACCTCCTCTTCTTTGGCTCTTACTTCTGTTTTGTTTGGATATGTTCATTATCCTCCTCAGTTTATGGCACGTATTTAACTATAGTTGGGGAAAGTCTACCCTCCTCTGATTGACTGTTTTTCTTTTCAACTCCATTCCCTATGTCTATTCCTTTCCCACATATAGACAGCCATTCTATTTTTAAAATATTTATCATTTTATTTACTTCCAAAATGACTACTGCTGTTTTATGTTCATGTGCCTTTATTTAAATGATACTGTTATGAGTCTCATTCCATCTCTTAGAAAGGGAAACCTCCTTTCAGTGGAGATGAGATAGCAAGTTGCCCCAAAGGAAGGAAAAAGCTCTGGAGAGAAGGTTGCTTGGGAATTCCAGTTCCCCTTATGTCTGACTAAGCTTCTTACAGTTATGTCCTTTGAGATATACCTGTGACCAAGAAAAATAAAATCCACTTGTTTAAGTTAGCTTGAATAAGTTTCTCTTTCTTGCCATAAAACTAAATCCCCAACAAAGAAACTGAGTATGATTTTTTTACCTTTTATTCCAAGTGCATATGCACTGTGGTTATTAAAGTGATAACCGCTCTTCACCTGGTGAGTATGAGTGAAATGGTGAATAGAGGGTAATCTAGAGCAATAACCCATCGCTAACTGAAAGCCACCTGGTCCAGGAGACTGTTCTGATAACGAGACGGTTCTCTGGAGTAAGGAGATGAGATAACCGAATCTTGAACATACCAAGGACTACAGTGGTTAATGTTCTCTGAAGTCTCAAATAAAGGAAATAATAGCAAATTCTCCACCTACATTCAAAGGGATTTCCTAGTGGAAACTTCATGTTTGCTGCCGTAAAGGGCCTTGGAGAAGCTACCACGTGCCGCGGTGTACCCCTCAAACTGTCTGTGGAGCATGCCCTCTGGCTCTGTGTAAGGATTGCCTGCTGAGAGCAGGGAGAGCTGATTTCCTCTCAGCCTCGCAGTGCATTGGGAAGGGAGTATCTCGGAGAGTAGCCTCAGCACCCCCGGCGGCATTTAGTGCAACACCAGAGCCCCTTCTGGAAACGTGCTGCTCCAGCTGCCTGCCCTCAGCTCCAGCCACAGCTTTGCAGGGTTCGCCTCAGGTTCAGAGAGCCACCTCCCCTGAGGCAGGGCTCTTCTGAGGTGGACCAATCTGGCCAGTGCTCCATGACTCAGATGCCTTTGCTTTATATTTTAAATGGTAGAATCCAGTACAAAAATAAGCCTTCCTTCAGTAAGTAATCAAGTTTTAGGGACAACCCAGGTTGGTTATTTTTTTTTTTTAATTCTGGTCCATATTTCTTTGGTGTGACCTAATTTTAACTTTTGGAATTGATTGGTAGGTGTGACAAAGTAGATACAAAATCTATTGAAATCCTACAGGGCAAAGAATTAATGAATTAACTAAATATGCAACAATTAACATTTACGTTAATAATTACTCCCATATTTGATAACTTTCTTAGCATTGATTCTAGAGGTAGAATCACTACTTCAAATGTACAAACTTTTTAAAGCTTTATTTCAACTTCAAAAAATAAAATAACAGACAAAATTCAGCTTAACAAATTATGGAAACATTACTTTAAAAAAATCCTCTCCAGGCATATTAATTTTATTTAATCCTAAAAAATTAAAACACTCAATTGTTTCTCCAGTGTTCAGAAAGATGAATAAATGAGCACAGATTGTTTAAATGACATAACCAAAGTCTCCTTGTTAATGAAGAAAATGAAAAAAAATGCTTGAGCATATTCATATCTCATAAAACTACATCCCATATTTCTTTTTTTATCTTAAGCATTGATATAGTAACTTTTTAGCTTTTGCTACAAAAATATTACAATATTTCTGTTAACTATAGCCTATAAGTTACAGTAGTTGTATTTTCCCATGTATCACCATATTCTTAATACTTTGTAATAAAGGAACATTCTTGTATTTGTATTATTAACCACAGTCCTCATCTATCACCAAAATTACTGTTACACAGTCCTTAGATTATACTAGGGATATTTTTGAAATATTTGATCTCTATTGATTTACTGTTTTCCTGAAATTTTGTATCAGTTTATTCTCCTACATCTTTACCAGCATTAAATATTATCCTAAATACTCTTTGCTAATTTTTCTGACATATATTTTTCAAATATAATATCATATTTCATGTAGTAATTCTTTTTATTTTCTTTGGGTTCCATTATTTCAACTTCCTTAACATCAAAAATTAAAATCTGCAACCTGTAACTCTATAAAAATGATTCATGAGTTGAGCATGCTATAGATGGCAGATCTCTGCTCCATAAATGGTTAGAAATTAGCAATGGATGTGCAAATATTGAACCTACCAATGTTACAGGGTGAAGAAATCTAGCAGGAATGGAAAACATTGGAGAAAACACAGCATGTGTACAACCACTTACTAGTAAAACCTGGCTTCATTTTCTAGACTTAGAAAACTGTTTATGGTTTATAAAAGCACATTCTCTTGGTGAGAATGACATGAAAAGCTTGTTGAATAGAAATCAGTAAAAACAGGTGTATGAATAAAATAATAATTAATTCATGCATTTTGTATTGAGAATTTAGTCTGTATTTAATTAGCTAAACTATATATTAATGAAATCTATTTCTATATGTTCTTGGTTATGGAAAAGATATCTATCTTTTTAAGCATGTTTGAAAAGCCAAATAGCTGGAGAAAAAATAACTGTCTATGAGAGTTTTTAAAGTGTATGTATGGAGTCACTCATTTACAAATTGTGGCAGATAGAGTTAATATTTTCTTGCTGGAAATAAGGCCACCGAGTGGATTCCAAAGGTCAAAGAGTAAAGGCCAAACACTGAATTAAATTCTTTGGTCATAAAATGTGTTTTGTGTTCCCTTTACAACATATCAATCATTAAAACACTTCTGGATAAAAGAAGAGTTTTATAAGTGAAACTTGGTAAATAAGTTGAAAACATATATATCATGTATAGCAAATCCCCAAATTACAACCTCAGCTTAATAACTTAAATTCTCATAATGAGACCCCCCCCTTCCCTGCCATTAGAGCCTGTTAAATTAGAGTATACAGAAGGTGAAATATCTCTGCAAAAATTCCTTCTTAGAAATGGGTAGACACCTAGCCATTAGGGCATAATCTTTAAAAGGGATCAAGTAATATTATTATTCAATATTTATTGAGTACCTATAGTTGGAAAGATGCAAAACTAGAGTTTGGGGAATAGCTTTGGAAAGATACAGTCACTCAGATTTGAAAACATACATGTTAAGAGGATCTAATGGGGAACCAGAGAATAAAGACACGTTCAGAAGTCGGTGCTACAACAGAATAGTTCTGAAGGAATCTCAGTCCTGCCTGGGGTCAGAGTGGGCTCAGAAGGGGACACGGTGCTTGAGAAGTCTTGAGCCCCACAAAAGAGGTGAAAAGTAGGCCACGTTTGGAAAGAAAGTCATCCAGGAGGGAGAAGGGAAGCTGATCCTTCTCAACCTAAGTAGTTAAATGTGCCTAAGTTCAGAGATGAAATCATACATAGAGTCAGAATTCAAGAACTTCGGTGAAGGTGAAGATTATTTTTTGTGGAAATCCTACATGCGTAATTCATATGAATAAAGCCTGTTTAGTGTGGACCTTCACCTAAAAGAACGGAGCTTATCCTGGATAATGTATTTTTATCTTGCATGCTCTGTGGTTCTGTGTTAAATTTGTTTTTTCCCTTGTAATTAAGGGTTGTGTTATCATCTTAATGCCTAAAATATACCAATGGCTCAAGAGTAGTTCATAGAAGCTACTATATAACAAAAACGGTAACGTAAACAGAGTGGTATACTAGTTAGGATATTGGCTCTGCTGCTTTAATTGGGATCAAATAGCGTTGACTTAAATAATATAAAAGGCTTTTTTTTCTCTCTCCTGTGAAAATTAGCTAGTTGGCGGTCTAGGGAGCAAGAAACCGCTGCTCCATCTGGTTATTCAGGGGCCTGTTTCCTTCTCTCTTCGTGGCTCCACTCACCCTCATCCACAAGGTAAAAGCGGACTCGTCAACCCTGTGTCTGAATTCCAGCTCCCAAGAGGAGGAGGAGGAAGGGAAGTAATTTCATTTAAATAGTATGACTCCAGATGGCACATATTATTCTCACTCATATGCCATTGAACAGTTGGTCACCTGATTACCCCAATTTGCAAATAAGGCTGGGAAATACAGTTGAGTAGCTGTGTGCCCTGACACAAACTGAAAATAATGTCAGAAACATATTCAGCAGGGTTCTATTTAAAATAAAATAAAGAATATGAGTTTGTATGTTTAAACACAAGTGAATCTGTTATTGTGAGATTTCTATTTTTTACAAAGAATTGCAAAACTGAAGTGTCAATAGTAAGGATGATGACCCTAAACTTGAATTGTGTTGGAGTAGAGATCTTTTCACCCCTAGTCTCTAAAAATTTGACAAATATAAAATATTTTCCATAGCAATTAAAAAGCACTGGAGGTTTTGCACCTACTTTAGAATAAGCACTCTTACTATTTGATAAATTCACTTTTTTAGGACAAATATAAATTAATTATATCCAGTAGAAATGAATGAACTTTGTGAATAAAGACGGAGAAGAAATGAAAAGAAAATACCACAGACTAGTTAAAGAAGAGAAATTTGTTGTCTGAATTCAGGGTATCAAGAGGCTTATGCTGCCTCTTAAGGGGAAAATCCATTCCACGCCTGTTTTAGTTTGTTAAAAGCTGCTGGGAACAATAAGCCGGAAATGGGTTGGCTTTTATAATGGGATTATTAGGTTAAAAGCTTACAGTTCTGAGGCTGTGGAAGTGCCCAAATCAAGGTCTCATCAAGAGATGCTCAGCTCTGGGCCGGCAGGCACATGGTGGCCTCATACATTGACGCTTTCTCTCCAAGCTCAGCTCTGGGCCAGCAGGCACATGGCAGGGCATAATGGTGGCTCTGCAGGCCTCTGCCTTCTCCAAGCCCCCTTTTTCCCTGAGCTCAGCTGTGGAAATCATGCATATGGCTCCTGTCTCCCCTCTCCTCTGGGCCTCGTCTCTTTCAACCTTTAGGGACCTATTTCTGTGCCTCTGTGCTCTGCTGCCTCCAGCCTCCAGCCTCCAGGACCTCTCTCTCAGTCTGTTGGGTTTTCTGTCTCTGCAGCTTTTTTCTGTGTGTCTGTGGCTCTTAGGTCCTCCATTAATAAAGGACTCCAGTAAGAGGATTAGGACCCACCCCAGTCCTACAATCTAATCAAAGCTCCCTTAACCAAGAGGCCCCCCATATAACAGGTTCACAGACCCAGGAATGTTCCACAGAAGATTCCAGGCAGCAGCTGGCATCCAGTGCACCTTGGCTTATGGCACAGCTTGTCTGCGTCCATCACAGGGCTGTCTCTCTGTCTCTCTGTCTCTCTGCCTCTCTGCCTCCTGTCTATGAGGACACCCTCATACTGGGTTAGGGCCACCATAATCCAATTTTCCAGCCTATCATCATCTTAGCTAACAACAACTTCAAGGACCCTGTTTACAAATATGGTCACATTCACAGAACCAGGAGCACAATTTGGTCCATAGCAAGTAGAAACACCATTTTAGAAAAAATAGACCAGTTACAATATCAGTGAGAAACTTGAAAATTGGTTTAAAAAATACATAATAAATAACAACAATGAGGTAAAGCAAAACAAACCACAGGTAAATATATTCATCAGATATATAATTGCATCTCAAAGTCATTCTTTCCAGCATCCCTTTCATTATAGACAGAATTTTATAAATAGCTTTTTCCCAATCTCCTCTCTATCCCCCTCTTGCCTTAAACCCAAGGTAACCAATTTTAATAAACTTCCATACTCATTTAATTTAATTTAATCTTATTTCTATATGTCTATGATTTGCTCCAAATTGTATATATTTTTCTTCATATTCCTTTTCTCTTCTAACAATTTATCATGGAAAATCTTCCAACTCAACTAATGTAGTTCTAAATTATTTATTTTAATTGCAGCAAAATAATTTACATTATGGAGAAAACAATATTTATTAAAAGGCATTTACTATTTGCCTAATTTTTTATTTTTATTTTTTGCTATAGTGAAAAATGCTGCAATATAAATAGGCATATATAGGTTTTATTTTTATAGGACATTCTTGACAGTAGGATTGTCAGATTGAAGGACATGTGAATTTTAGTGGCTATCACCAGATTATTTATCAAAGGTCTAGAAAAATTCATGTTTCACCATTTCATTTTTCCCTCTTCTCAACATTAGAAATAGTATAAGTGATTTTAGACGCTTATAGTGTGATAGTTAAAACGTGATATCTTGTTGTCTAAATTTGTATCTTCCTGACTACTAAAAAGGCTGAACATCTTTTGTCTGTTTGATTACATATTTTTTGTAAATTCTGTATCTGTATACTTTGCCATCTTTTTGTTTGGACTGCCTTTTAGATTTGTTTTAATATATTTTTTAATTTGTATTTTATGGACTTTTATGATGAGATCTTTGCCATACAACTATTTACTGGTTTTGTATTTTGATTAAAATACCTTCCAATGATTGGTTGGGTAGGGGGAAAGAGAATTAACTATAGAAGAGTGAGAGGGAACCTTTTGGGATGATGGAAATGTTCTATATCTTAATTGTAGTGAGGATTACAGGAGTGTATGTATTTGTCAAAACTCATCGAATTATACAGTTATACTGGATGGAATTTATTATATGTAGATTATAACTCTATAAACCTCGGGCAGAGGAACTAACGGAAAAGAAAATATCCCCACAATATCCCCAGAAAATGGTATAGTTAAGGTTTGGGCATTTCCTTGTATGCAAATTTTGTATATCAAAAGAAAAACCTAGCAATTATGAATTCTAATTATTTATTTGCATGCTGAAATATTTAGGAGATGTCGTGATATCTTCAATTTGCTATGAAATACATAAGAAATAAGATAAATTGATAAATGGATAAAGGAATGTATAAACAGACACTTTTTAGCAAGTAGAGTAAAATGTTAATGGTAGGTCCAAGTGGAGGGTATATGAATGTTCAATGTTAAATCTTTTAGTTTTGCTGTATGGTAGAGATTTTCCATAATAAATTTTTTAATAGAATATCTCCCAATACTTAGATGACTATATAATATCCTAAGATATCTTCTAAAATGTGATGGCTTTATATGGTGGGCAGAATTCGAATATGATCTCCAAGATTCCCATCCCCTGTGTTCACACATCTGATTCCATTTGTTCAATCAAACAATAATTTAGTTGCTGCTGTGAGAGGATTTTGGAGGTGTAATTAAGGCCACAAACTACAGGGCTGGGAGCATAACCTCAGTGGGCTGAATCTGGGGAGCCCGCATGAGGGACTGGACTCCCTGGCTTCAGCGTTGATTTCGTTATTCAGGACATAACTTCCTGCTCTACCATCTTGCGTACATTGGATTTATCTTGTAACAGCATTAACACAGACATGTGGGGGGACCCCAGTTACCCTATTTGGTGGTTTGGATCTATATGTACCCCAGAAAAACATGTTCTTAAGTCTAATCCATTCCTGTGGTAAGAACTCGTTGTAAGCAGGAGCTTTGATGAGGTGTGGCCACCTCATCCAGGGTGGGTCTTAATCCAATGACTGGAGTCCTTTATAAGTGGAGTGAAATTCAGCAGAGAGAGAGAAAGTCATGAAGCAAGAAGCTGAGATTTGATGGAACCGGAAGAGAAGGAAGAGAGCCAGAGACACCGCATGTTCCTGGCCATGGGACAGAGGAGTCAAGAACTGCTGGCAGTCAGCCCCAGAACAGCAGTCTTTGGAGAGAGGGCATTGCCTGGATACCTTGATTTGGACTTTCTTTTAGCCTCAAAGCTGTCAGCGAATACATCCCACTGTTTAACTCTACCCATTTCATGGTATTTGCTCTAGCAGCCTGGGAAGCTAAAACCCTTGCTTTGACTTTTACCTCCTTTCTCTTTTTCCACTTTTCTTTTCCCTTTCTTTTGTTCGCTCCCTCTCCTCTGGACCTTGACTAACAGACAAGACTTTAGACCTATAAATAGCTCTCAGAAGCACTTTTCTGGTATTTCACGAATGATCCCCAGCAAGGGACATGAAATAAGCTCCAACTGCTCCATCGAAAACCCCTACCTGAGCCAAACCTTTGGGACCCTAACCCTCCCTTTTCACCCTAAAGTACTAACAATCCTACGCTGACTAGGAGAAACACCTGCTTTTCAAACGCTTCCTGGAACTTATTAGATAAATAAAGTCTTTGAACACTACTTGAGTCACTTAAACAAAATTTCTTCCTTGATAATCCTTAGGCCCATAATTTTATAGCTTCAAGATGGTTGCCACACTTCCTGGCATAGCATGGAGCCACGATGTCCAGCTGCAGAGGAAGATTCCCTAGTGTGTTTGTTTTCATTAAGAAATAAATTCTTTGCCAGAGGCTGAGTCAGACTTCCTCTCAGATCCCAGTAGCAAGGATTGAGTTATGTTCTTATGTCCTAGTGCAATGAAAGCTAGAAAGATGATTATCTAATATTTTCAGCTGCTTTAATGTAAGTCAAGTTCTGCTAGCAAGGAAGGAATCCCAGGGATGGGAAGAATGGCTGTAGACTACAGAGCCAACTGTGTGTGAAAAACATTTTTTCTAAAAAATTTCTGAATAAGATATATCGCTTTGAGGAAGTTAGTATGTTCAATTTTTCAGGTTTACAAACCCTCATAATTTTATAACCAAAGAGACTGTTCCCTAAAAATATTTGACTGTAACAAGAGCAGTTTTCCAGTAAAGCCAACTGTTTCAACATACTTGAAATAATATAATAGAATATTGTCCAGTCTCAAAACCAACTGAAGAAAACCACAGAGGAATTCCACATAGAAATTTATTTATTTTTTTTTATTTTTATTTTTTTAAAAGATTTATTTATTTTATTACATATCTCCCCTTCCCCCCGTTGCGGCGACGCGCCGAGACTTGGTCACTGCGCAGGCACAGCTTTCCCCGCTTGTGGGTGGCTTCTGCTTCTATTCATGGCCGGCTCTTGCTTCAGTTCGCGGGTGGCTGGCTGCGCTCCATTCGCGGGCGACCTGCCCTGCCCGTGGCGGCTTTTGCCCTGTCCGTGGCAGCTTTTTGCCCTGCCCACGGCGGCTCTGGCCCACCCATGGCGGCCTGCCATCCTCAAGGTGGTCTGCCCGCTAGGAGAGGTCCCCGGGAACCGAACCCAGGGCCTCCCATGTGGTATCCCAGCACGCTCTTTATCCACTGAGCTATCTAGCCGGGCCCATATAGAAATTTAAATGGTAGCATAAAGATGCTGGAGCAAAACAATCAGTATCAATACATTTAAACAGGAGATAGAGCAAGATGGCATTGATTTAAGTGGGCACTTACCAGCTCTCTCACACAAAATGGCTGAAAAGGGGCAAGATCCTGCCTGAGTGAGCTGTTTTGAGAATCCACAGAGCAGGAGGATTCAGGGCATCGATGTGGAGGGAATTGGACAAAGAGATAAAAAGCCCAAGGGAAAACCATGAGTTTCTCACCCCAGTGACTAGAAACAGTGGGTGGCTAAAGAGCAAAAAGCCACTGCAAACCTCCTGACTCCCACCAGCCACCAAACAAGAGGGAGCATTCTTTGAGAATAAGAGGGTTCTGGGGAAGGGTGGAGAGGGTTTTTCTTTCTGTGGTTTTGTTTGCCTGGACCCCCTTTGATATTTGGGGAGCATACCAGCCAGCTCAAGATGGCACCAGGAAAAGGGGGGAGGTGAATCTGCTGAGGCAGCCTGATTTACCTAGCTGACTTGGGATAAAGAAACTTGGTCTGGTAGAGGGCAGAGCCAGGCAATTGACCAGTCCAGTGCTGAAAACTATCAAAATCCCTACTCCCCTAAGGGAGACGGGCAGTAGAAAGTGCTTAATAAGCTTCCAAGGGCCTATTCAGGGCCCCCAGGGAGGAGGGGAAGGTCTGAAAGAGGGTTGAGTCATTTCTCTGTGGTGAGTTCGGATACCAGGGTGTATTTGAATTTCAAAAGGGAACTCAACGGACCAGGAGAGGCGAGGGGGGATCTGATCACACAGGATATCGGGTCCTGCTGCCCTGGGAGAGAAAGCAATAAGAATAGTAAGGGGGTGGGGGAAACGGATGTGGCTCAAGTGATTGGGCATCCATCTACCATATAGGAGGACCTGGGTTTGATCTCTGGGACTTCCTGGTTAAAAAAAAAAAAAGGCAAGGAGGCAAGCCAGGCCCACGTGGCAAACCATGCAGCAAGATGACGACACAACAAAAAAAAAGAGAGAGATGCAGAGGATAGTCAAGGCAAGTCATGCCAGAAACCAGGAACTGAAGTGGCACAAGTGACAGG
>PVKH010027705.1:0-12967 GCA_004027955.1 Chaetophractus vellerosus | reverse complement strand
GGGGAGTAAATACAAAAGAGTTTTTACAGCTAAGAGATTTCAAAGTGGGTCAGGAGGTCATTCCAGAGGTTACACTTATGCACATCTCAGGCAGATCACACTAACTACCACAGTAAATAAAGCTTCAAACAGGGGTGCTCCTGAGAGCTCTAGAGATACCTGGACACTAAAGGCAAGGCACACAAATCCATGAAGTCAGCACCCCGTCAGGTTAACATATTCCCAGGTAAAGCCCACTATTTCCTCAATGCAACAGACTTAAGACTCATAATTTCCCTATACATGGTTCTTCTACGCCTTCTATTTGAACCAATAATTAGCATTATATCCACTAAATATATGCCCCAGGGATTTAAATATTTGTTCTGTTCATATGCTGGTTGAGCCCTGAATCTCAGAGTTGTGGCCAACATCTACTCTCTAGTTCATCGGACTCGCCCAGGACAACTAACAAAAGGATGATGGACAACACTCATCCCCAAAAAACAGAGCATCTACAACTGCAAGCAAAACAGTTCCTTCCATCTGCCCCATAGATCTAAGCCCATCTCAATCTGAGTCAAAACGGGCATCACCATCACAAAATCATCAAGATTGAGGAATGAACAAACATAAGGAAGGGATGCAACCTGGACCAAAGTAGACTTAGTATTCTTGTAGTTATGGTAGAACTTGTAACATTGATATAAAGATAGTGGTTACCAGAGGTTCTAAGGGGAGGGCGAGGGAAGAATAGGTGGAACATGTGGTATTTTAGGGCATTGGAATTGTTCTGCATGATATTGTAATGCCAGATACAAAACCTACAAATTTGTACTGTGCATACTGTAATCCATAATGTAAACTATGGACCATGGTTAGTAGTAATGCTTCGATATTTGTTCACCAATTGTAACAAATACACCACACTAATATAAGATGTTATTAATGGGGGAACATGTGAGAGGGGAGGGGGTGGGGTAGATAGGAATCCCCTATATTTGATGTACTCTTTCCTGTCATCTAAAACTTTTAAAAAGTTAGAAAAATAAAATTAAAATACTTTGCATTTTAAATTGCCAATAAAAGAGAACTTCGAATTATTTTAATGTGCTTTTCCTCCTTAATAGGACCTTGTAATTTGGGCAGTAACGTAAAGGCATTCAGAGAGACACTGTCCTCTCTTGAAGTTTACAGAACCTGCCAACTTTTTGAAAAGGGTTTCCATTTAGCTAGAGAAATCTCCATAGGAGGATCTTTAAGGTTATGTTGCCAAGCTTAACCCCCCAGAAAATCATTTGCCATAATAGTTGGCACAGAGCAGGGTCCATGGGTGTCTATAAAAACAACTCTGGCCCTGAGCCGCCACTCAGTGGTCCCAATTCCTAGTAGGACGGATACCAAGTCAGGGCTTCTGCAGCATTAGGAAGTTTGATAAAGCACTAAAAGCTGCCACCTTGGTTTGCTCTCTAGACAGTTACATGTAGAAAAATACCTCAGCTTTTTAGGAATACTGAGTAACTTAAAATTTTGATCTAAAAGGAGTGGAATTTCTTATTTTGGATTTTCTATGAGAACCCAAACTAGTACCTGATTTGGTAAATAAACAAGCAGTTGCATTACTTTCCTTAGGGTGGTGGTAGAAACTAAAACTCAAGCATTAAAATTCAAATGAACTCCTTTCTTCCTTTTGGCTTAAAGCTATAAATGATTCGTGTTATCTGGTAAGTGTGCAACTAAAATGTTATTTTCTCCCATTTTTAAGAGTAATTACTACTGTTAGGTGAAACAACCATCAAAATTCTCCCACTTTTAAATGTGCATCAGTTGTGAAGAAAGTGTAGAAAAGGAGACCTAGCTCTTTATAAAAATTAATGTCAAGAATTAAACCTCCTCCAAATTCTACCTAAAATAAGTGACTTGATGCTTTCTGCTACTTGCATGGGGTTTACTATTTACTATTTTCATGGAAGTATCACAGAATGATCACTGTTACGTCAAATTAGACTGTCTAGGTAGCAGGTCAACATGTCTTCTGTGTGTTTAGATGTATGTGGAATGCCTGCTTCGCTCAGGGGAAGTGGCTTGCCGTGGGCCATTTGAAGGATCCATAGCCTCCTCACCTCCTCCTGCCGCAGGCCTCTGTCCACATTGCTGACTCTGAATACGTATATTTTATATTACGTAAATTCTCAATCTGCCTGTCTTGTTTAGACTGTGTTTGTCATCATATCTGTAAAACTTATAAACTACTGGTGAGCAATAAGATTCCTGTAAGAAATACTGCTTTAAAAAGCAAAACAAAAAGTACCATGCTGAGCGGGATGATTTCTAGCCCACATTAGTGGGTTGTCTATTCATAGGATCTTTAAAACAAGTATGTGTTTAATGAACTAAGGTGAATAAAGGCACATAGAAAAACTCAGATTCAATTTCATTGGGTGGGTATTTGAGGCTTCCATTCTTACACACTGTACTACTCAAAGCCAAATGGGTAATTTTCTTTCTTCACAAGGAGCATTCACACTCAGATGAGCTGATGGCACCAAGTTCAGGTAGAGGAATGCCAAGTTTTGAGGCCCTGTTCATTACCTTCCTTACCTTGATCAGGGCCCTTCCCCCAGGTCTTGCCTTTACAAAAATAAAATTCTTTTGAGTGCTTTGCAAAAAAGAAAAAAAAAAAAAAGAATGAAGCACTGATACATGCTACAACACATATGAACCTTAAAATCCTATGTTAAGTGAAAGAAGCCAGTCACGAAGGAGCATATATTGCATGATTCTACTTATATGAAATGTCTAAAACAGACAAACCTACAGAGCTAAAAGTAAATTAATGGTTGACTAGGACAGGGTTGGCTATTTCTATCACAACATAAGGGGAGAGAGAAAAATGTTACATGCATGCTCTGCTATTATAAAATGCTGGGTACTAACTAGGTATCAGGACCCAGTGTTCCTGTGTTTCTAGGACAGTAAAAGGCATGATCAGGTTTGTCTGATCCCCTTGTAATAGATAACATACCAGTAAATACCAGGTTTAAGGGTGGCAGTCTGTGACCCTACACGAGTTCTTAGGTCTTTGGCAAGGGGTTAAGAGGCATAAGAGGTACTCTCTAAATGACCATGACCTCAGAGCTAACCAGATCTAACAGGACCTTTCTTTAATAGGACTACTCTCAAGTTCACACCCATTGCTTAGCTAACAATGTACTTTTGTGTGGAACCAAATCAAAGGGCCAACTAATAAAGGCCACCAGAGTGATAATGTTTCACCTACAAATGAAGGAAAGCTCAATAAAAAATAGAAATGTTTCCAATAATTAGTGAACTTGACGTTATACTTTAATGACTACTTCAGCCATTCACACAGCAGACTAATCATTTACAAATATCTCAAATACTTAGACCAGTTAATAATCAGACAATGAGATTTAAGCAACTGAAATTTAAAAATAGCTAATTAGGAAAAACCACAGTGGAGCCATTACTCATTGCTCATTGCTCAATTTGGCCATAAGCTACATTCTTTGTCCTGAGAGATTTAGTGAGCAGAACTCCTAAGGCTAGAATAATGCATCTGCACTGGATTAAGCCAAACCAAATCAATGCTATGTTAAGTAATATCCTATTACAAACTCCTCCACTGGAACATTATACCAAAGTTAAAGTGAGCGGCAAGATGTCACATCCCCGACTGATAACCAGCTCAGATTTTTTATACAGTGCCCAAGAATGTTCTGAAGGGAAAGGTTGCAGAGTTCTCACCCTGCATACACCCCCTTACCCTTCACCCCCCTCTCTGTAACCACCCCTTCATGTACTCCCAATCATTGATGTAGGAGCATCAAGGAGTTCATTGAAATCATTTTAAATGATTGGGATTTTTCAAGTAAGAAATAATGAAAGTTTGGTTAGGAGGTAAGTAACCCAAGGCCAAAACGTAGGGGGTGAGGAATTCAAGCAGCTTCATTTTTGGCACATAGGACTAACTTCACAAAGTCAAATCTGTACCTACAAATGCCTTCCCCCAAGCCACTCTTGCAGGGAAAGGAACCAGAGACAGACTGTTAGGAAGTAGACTGTACTTCTATCACAGCACTTACACTTTGTCTCCTGTTAGAGGTGGCTAGGCAAGGGCTTGCTTCTCCCATAAGGGTTCTAAGCTGCTTGAGGACAAAGATGTTTTATCCATTCCTCTATCACCCATGGTAAAACTGTACCTTACACACTAAGAATTTAGGAAGTGTTTGATAAACTGTAAATATTATGGTTTGGCTGCTAGGATCCAGAAGTCATTTAATTACACGGTCTACCATTATAACCATATTTATTATTATACAGATCTACTTTTTACATATAACTACAGGCTATTAGGGATCAAATATTAATTAAAAATTCAAATACATAAAGGCTATACTCAAAAGCACTCCAAGGACTATGTTGGAGGTAGAATATTGGCCAAATTTAAGAAATATATCAAAATGAAAATGCAAGCTCCATAACAGTAAGGCCTCCATATGTCTAATTCACTGGTAGGTGCTATATCCCTAGAACAGTATGGACTCTTAGAACATAGCTGAATTGAATAAATTCTAACTTCCTGGGTTTTCAAATTAAAACTATTATTTTATTATTGATGGCTTGATTAAAGACTGTTTTCCTCATTACATTAGCAAGAAAAAAAAGAGATAAGGTTTCTCTTAGCCTCAAACAATAAGTCTTTAACAAGAAGTCTAGTGCTAACAAAGTAAAGAATTCAAATCAAATCTGTCTTCTTATATTCTCATTTTCTCCAAGGTGTTTGCTCAAAATCTTTGAAGTTCAAGAAACAGGAGAAGAGATGTTGAGGAAGACAAAGCTTCATTACAAGACCTGAGGAACTCTCAATTCTATAATACATAATTTGGGGGGTTAGAGGAAGAAAGGGAAACAACTTCATTCAACTGTGATATGCCCCCCATACCCCACTTCCCTTTCCTAATCTAGTCATTATTCAAATCCCACTGGTGGGCGATTTGTGTTGAGTTCTGTATTCTACTGCTGAAAAAAAAAAAAAAGAATCTGAGTTTCATAGACAATCTACCCATTGTGAATTATAATTCTTTAGGGTTTGAATGCTATATATTTACAACTTAAGGCAGGTTAGGGGAACAATTGGCTTATTTGAATATTGTATTATGGTGATAGAATAGCAGCTAATTTACTGTAAGGCAGAAAGAAGATTCGATTCTATATTTAATTTTACAGTTAAAATAGCATAGAGTTTTTTAAAAATAGATTTTATAAATTATATTTATAATAAAGAAAGCTTAACCATACCATTAAGCAAGTATTTACCTCACAAAAGAGGGGCCTGAACTTGCTGCTTCTGAAAATA
The DNA here is from genome assembly GCA_004027955.1 of Chaetophractus vellerosus. NCBI lineage: Eukaryota > Metazoa > Chordata > Mammalia > Cingulata > Chlamyphoridae > Chaetophractus > Chaetophractus vellerosus. Next base: position 7,608 of record PVKH010027705.1, on the reverse strand, counting down.
TCACACTAAAATGCCAAAGGTGACTGGCTCGTCAGACCTCGTCCCACAGCTAGCCACAGCTGACCTTTCCTTCCCAATTCTCTAATTTTATCTCACCACTTCTTTGCCTTGGTATGTATGCAACTGCACACAGTTCTTCAGGGATCAAGTCTGTCTTTCATGAGTCTCTTGTGTGCCATTCTTATCCCAAACTTGAAATTGTCTAGTCCTGTGCTTGAACCCATACTAAATAATCTACTTCCTTTGGCAAGATCAGGCTACATCCAATGCTTCATTTCAGTATCTGGCTTTTCCTTCAGTGTGGGCCAGCAGAAAACAAACAGGAAGTGACTATGCCAACCGCAGAAAAAGAAACACATGCCTGTCTGAACACTACAGAACTGGATGCTTTTAGATACTAGTCTGGGTTAGAAGTTTCTGTGGTGGTGTTTTGTGAGAAGTGTGTCTGAACCAGTTAGAGGTAGGCCCTGCTTTCATCTGGACTTACGAGCACAGTACAGGTAATTGTTTCTCTTCCTAAATATCAGTTAAAGATCCCCTTAAAGAATGTTCTTACTGTATATTTCATGTCTTTTAAGTCTTCTTTCTTGTCAAAGTTTTGAGAATTACTATCAAATTAAAAGTGAAGCAATCCTAAAATTATATATAATTTAGGAACAAAGATAGTATATTAATAAGTAATTTGGCAAGATAGAGGCTAATCTCACCCACCAAGAGGCTATCCTAGACACTGGGAGGTGGTTTCTACAGTTTCAATTCTTATACAAGAGAGTTACCTAGCTCCCAGACAGTAACACTTTACTCTCACTGAACCGCTCACCTGCACTGACAACCAGAGGTCCTTGTTGACCTCCTCCTAGACCAGGTGGCCGTGAGAAAGAATTAAAGCTGACAGAAGCCTGACTCGAGGCTACAGAATTTGGTGCCAAGTGAGCAGAGAGTTTCTGGGGTGGAAAATCTTTACTAGAGGAGCTTATAACTGAACATGTAACATTAACAAGTCTCTCTCAAGAAACTTCATGGTCCAGTAGCTTATACATAACTTTTTTTTTTTTAAAGATTTATTTATTTTATTACATATCTCCCCTTCCCCCCGCTACGGCGACGCGCCGAGAGTGGACACTGCGCAGGCGCGGCTTTCCCCGCTTGTGGGCGGTCTCTGCGTCCGATCACGGCCGGCTTTCAGTTCGTGGGTGGCTGGCTGCGCTCCATCCGCGGGCGACCTGCCCTGCCTGTGGCGGCTCTTGCCATGTCCGTGGCAGCTTCTTGCCCTGCCCACGGCGGCTCCAGCCCACCCATGGCGGCTTGCCATTCTCAAGGCGGTCTGCCCGCTAGGAGAGGTCCCCGGGAATCGAACCCAGGGCCTCCCATGTGGTATGCCGGCAGCCTATCCACTGGGCTATCGAGCCGGCCCCTTATACATAACTTCTAATGAAGGATTTTAAAAGTCAACTCCCCATATTGAACATGGTTTAGGTGCTAAATACAGTCAGCACTAAAAAGCTCCTGAAGCCTTGAGAAAGAACAAGTACCAGCCAGGTTCATTTTCAAAGGCACACGTAGATGTATATAGCAATCTTAGTTTAATTCTTCTAATTGACAAACTAATTTCGGCTACTATTTTATGAAACAAAATGCAAGGTCCCAATTAGGGCAATGGTGATTCCACTGGATAAATTGAGGTATAACTTACAGCAAAATTTACCCTTTTTAGTGTGCGGTTCTAGGAGTTTTGACAAATGCACACATAGTGTAAGCAACACCCCAATCAAGATGTACAATAATTCTATATATATTTTTAGGTTGGGAAATTAAGTATCCCATGAAGCCCTGCCTGTAACTTGAGCTCTTGAGAGTTAGACGTGAATGATAACAGCATCAGTGTAGGTATTCCTATTCTGGTAAGCATATACATCTATAACACATTTTAAAAGGGCTCAAAATAGCCAAAAGTGGAAACAACCCAAGTGTCCATCAATGGATGAATGGATAAACAAATTGTGGTACACACAATGGAGTATTATTCAGCCATAAAAAGGAATGAGGTGCTGAAACATGCTACAATATGGATGAATATTGGGAAAGAAGCCAGACACAAAGTCACATATTGTAAGATTCTATTTATATGAAATATCCAGAATAGTGAAATCTACAGAGACAAAGTAAACTAGACTTGCCAGGGGCTGGGGAAGAGGGAAATAGGAAGTAACTGCTTAATGGGTACAGGGTTTCCTTTTGGGATGATAACAATGCTTTGCAAGTATATAGAGGTGGCTGTTGCACAGCACTGTGCATGTACTAAATGTCACTGAATTGTTCACTTTAAAATGGTTAACTGTATGTTATGAATTTCACCTCAATTTAAAAAAACAGCTTTAATTTCACAAATTAACAAAGGACGTGGAAGAAATAGTAATACTAGTTATATACTATTTCTTCTAATTTTGGTAAAGTCACTGATGCTTAATTCTTACAACTGTGACACAAAAACCAGGATCCTCTTTTTTCAACAAACACTGTAACAGAAGTTTTATTAGTGAAGACTGGCATTTAGGGAACCCCTAAAATGAGATGATAACTAAGTTATTAAGTAATCCTAAAACCCAATCTGTTCTACTTCATAGGCATGGAATAATTTCTTCCATATCAGGTTTGGGAGTAAGTCACAATAGGGAATGATAGCAACACCAAAGATCTCAATGAATATTGTTAATATTACCACCAGGGGGTGGTATAGGCCAAAATGGAACAAAGTTGTACTTTGACCCAGGATGGGTGAGCCAACATTACAAACAACCTGTGAACAAGTCTCAACCTTCATACCCATTTCATTTTTTTCCTCAGCTATGGGCTTGTTACTAACTGCACATTCTGGCAGTTGCCATCTCTGAACGTCTGCCAATCCTACCATTTCCATTCCCCGTCTCCCTCACATACACTGCCCTTCTCCTTCAGACACATTCTTTCTGCCTATACCATTTTCTACTTTCACACGCTTCCTACGCAAGTCTCTTTGTAAAATTTACCTCTTCTTGCACAAGAATCACTGTTTTAAACTGATCATTACCCAAAGAAAAACATTTTAGATGAAGTTTGTTTATACTGCTAGAGATAGAGAAGGGGGTAAAATTCAAAGTTACTTTCATTTCATTAGTCTCTGAAAGGTCATATAGATGCAAATACCCAACCATCAGCAGAAGTGCTACATCCAAACACAGGGCTAATGCCTGCCAAGTTCCCAGTGATCTCCCTATTTCTGCCCCAGTGGTCAGAACTGTCTTTTACATTCTCTTCTCTTTTTCTATACTCCACGTACATGCCTTTCTTCTTTCTTAATCACAATTCATATCAATTTGCCCTAAGCTTTTGTTTTCTAGGCAATGTCAAATCCTTTAAGCTTTCAATCCCTATTGATTAGATTATTTTAATAGCTTTGCTAGGATGTAATTCACATACCATACAATTCACCCATTCAAAATGTAAAATTCAATAGCTTTTAGAACATTCAGAGAGTTGTGCATAATCACCACAATCAATTTTAGAATACATTCATTACTCCAAAAAGGAACTCCCTACACTTTAACCATCACCCCACCTAAATCCTCCTATAACCCCAGCCCCAGGCAACCACTAATCTGCTTCTTGTCTCTATTTTGCCTATTCTGGACATTTCATATAAATGGAATCATACAATACATGGTCCTTTTTGACTCACTTCCTTCATTTAACATAATGAGCACAAGGTTCATCTATGTTATAGCATGCAATCAGTCCTCTTTATTGCCGAATACTCCATTGCATAGATACACCGCATTTAATTTATCCATTCATCAGCTGATGGACATTTAGGTTGTTTCTACTTTTTGGCTACTATGACTAATACTACTATGAAGAGTCATGTGCAAGTTTTTGTACAGACGTGTTTTAATTTCTTTTGGATATATATCTAATAGTGGAATTGCTGAATCATACAGTGACTCTGTTTAACTGTTGAAGAACTGTCATAATATTTTCCGTAATAGCTGTACCACTTGATTAAATTATTTTAATTAATTACTGGTTGCAAAACCTCCCTCAAATAGAGAGAAAAGTAAGTTTTTCCAGGTCTAAGCTAATCCTCCACAAGGAATTGCAACCCATCCTCACCCTACCATGGTGACAGTCTTCTTTACAACCATTTGTTAAACCTTTGTCCTTGCCCCTGAAAAAGAACAGTAACAAACAGCTAAATAATGAATGTACTAGTCTGACACTACTGGATGCCTTTGTTTCATAAACACATCAAGAGGTTGGCAGATAGGATAGAGCGGGGATAGAAAGGGATATCTAGAATGAGCTGTGATTGGGGCTGTGGAATAGTTTTAACTAGATCTAAAACTAAAATTGGCTATGAATAAATGGTACAAAACAGCAGGGGGGAAAATAACTTTAAGGGGGATTTCCTAGCTAATAAGAAAAGAGATCAGGATCTTGAAGGAGATGGTGGCATTTTCCTTAGGGAAGGAAACCTGACCACAGTGAAATCCAAGTGCCATCTCTTTAAAAAGGAGTCGGCATAGCAGGATAGACTACATCTTCTGACAGAAAGTTTGAAATTCTGAATTTCAGTTTGTTGCTGTTCTAAGAGGAATCTCAACAATAAAGTACCATATTCTGTCAATGATGAAGTTATTATTTAATCCAGTATCTGACTATTCAGAACAAGGAATAGAAGCATTTATATGGTTCAATTAGTAAAATGATTATGTATATACACACATATACACTTACACAGTTGGAGTACTATATCTAGCCAATAAAGTTTCAAATAGCTCATAAAGTCTGTAGATTATAGATCTTGGAACAATCATTGAATATCAGTGAATCCAAGAAATGATTTGCTCTTGGCCATGTTTTCAAAATTAGGAATAAAATGCACATGTTAAGTTTTACATTAAAAATCTTATAAAGATCCCTTCTTTTAACAACCGATTTTCATTTATTTTGCACATATAATGCCAACCTTTTCACTGTTTTCCCAGCCCCATATAGAAAAATAGAACAGAATAGTAAAGGAATGATGGAGAAATGCATTCTGACACCAGTAAGTTGACTGCTGACAGTGACGAAAGAGGAAAACACCACACAAAAGAGATCACTCAAAAAGCAGAACAGTCTGGGATTGTTTAATGGAGGGAAAAAGGAAAGAGAAATACCTGGAAAGTCTCACCAGGCAATCACTGAAGCGCAAAACTGGTGAGCTTGAGTCATCAAAAGAGTTAATTTAGTTCATGTTACTTAAGAGGACGGTAAGAATGCAGTACAGTTTAGAACATTTAGGATACAAGATCAAGTAGTTAAAATAAAATAGAGGCACTTTAAAAGTTGAGGTGATCAGGAACTTTCAGGCAAGGTAAGTTAATAAGCCATCCTTTTATGCTCCTTCTCCCTAACTTTCTCCCAATTGATGACTAAGCCTCGTCTGGAAGGAGAACTGGAACAAAAGAATTGCTCAGAAAACCTAGTTCTGAACAACAATTGTTTAAAGTTAGAAGAAACTGAGCAAAACTGAAGACTACATAATGTACTAATTTGGAAGACAAAAAAGCTTTCTCTGAACAACGCTGTTACAGAAAGTTCTCCCCTTCCTATCTTCCTTTCGTCTTTCTACAAAAACCACATCTTTTAGATTAGTGCTTCTGAAAATGAGGAACTTCAAAAGGAGCAATAGCAGCATCAACCTGGAACTTGTTAGAAATGCACATTCTCAGGCCTCACCCCAGATCTACCAATTCAGAAACTCCAGGATTGGACCTCAACAACCGTGTTGTAACAGGTGATTCTGATGCTTTGAGTCTGAGAAACACTGCTTCAGGTAATAGAATGTAAAAGGCACAGGATTTTTGACTTATAGAACAAGTTAATTTTTCAAAGTCTCAAGTGACAAAAAGGATAGGGAAAGTCTATTTAGTAAGTGGTACATTATGAGCTTGGAAACTCTGTCCTTTCTAGATAAAGTCAAAACTATAACATTTAGCAACGTTTGGTAAGTAGTAGCATAAAAACGGTACCTTCCAGATGTTTCAGGAGTGCCCTACTGCTATTTCCATGAGCGGATATCAGAATGGTTTTGCCACTTAACACTTCGGGAGCAATCCTTTCATTCCAATAGGGAAGGAGTCTCTCCAGAACATCCTTTAAGCTTTCAGATCGTGGCAGTTGATCCACAGGCACATCACACACTTTATACCTTCGGTCGTTGTAGATTTCGTGGTAGTAAGGATGGGACTCATCAATAGGAGGTGGTGTCACATTGTAGCTTCTTCTCCAGAGCCTCACTTGTTCTTCACCATGATTCAAAGCCATTTTCTCCCGATTGAGACCAATCAAGGCTCCATAGTGACGCTCATTTAGACGCCAGGAGCTTTCCACGGGGACCCATTCCTGACTGAGCTCCTCCAGGATCAGCCAGGCTGTGTGGATGGATCGATTAAGGATGGATGTGAACACTAGATCAAACTCAAAGTTTAGTGCTTTCAGTTGCTTCCCACAGTTCTGAGCTTCCTCTATTCCTTCACTGTTGAGTTTCTGATCTACCCAGCTACAAAAACGGTTCTCCTTATTCCAAGCACCCTCTCCATGTCTTAACATAATAAGTTTGTACTTGGCCATACTGATGGCGGAGCTTCCCTGGTGTTTTCAAGTGGGCCAATGTTCAAGGATTAGCAATACATCTAGAAAGATAAGAAACAAAAAGTTATATTCTTCATTCACCTGACTACCTGGAAATGCAAGCACAACTTTACAACAGCCAGTTTCTAAAATAAACTGGGATTCTTTTGAACAGTTTTGACATCAGACATCTGGCAACCCGTATGTTGTGGTACATACAGACATAGTCTATAGATAATTAACTACAGAGAACCTAGTTCACTTAAATTTTCTGATGGCTGGAAAGTATGTTAATAGTACATGTGAAACAACACCTACTTCATTCCAAAGGTATGCTGCAGTAGAGAGGATTTAAAAGAATGAGTTACAGAGGTCTAGAAGGATGACTAGGAGCTGGGAACTCCCAGCTCCTAGCAGCTGACTCAAGATTTAAGTCATCCTCTCACTGTGTTCTTCTTCCAGTAGAAAAAGAAATATTTACCATTGTTGTCTTATTATAGAAGTTATCAAACACGTTAACTCAATGAACCACCACATATAGTTGGCATCTAAGTCACTGATTTGCAGTAACTAGTTCTTAATTGCCACAGGCTACACATACAAGAAAATCTAAGGTATGCAAGAGACATTAGTCCAACATTCAAACAGCATTAAAAGTGATTTAAAGTGACATTAATACCAAATGTGGTACTCGTTGGATTGGATAATCTCTCTCCTGCTTCAGAATAGAGCTTTTTGCAGGGATAAATCCGGGTGCAAAACAAGCTCTCAAATATAAGTAGCTGGGCGATGCTGCCTGTAGAAATAGATGAATTACAGCAGGTCTGTAGGAGAGGAACTACCCTGATAAGAAGGCCCTGCCTCTTCTTCCCCAACCCTTCAGATCTACACGCCCCAGCCACATCCTCAGCAGGAGAAGAGTCAAAGTAAGACAGGCAACCCTAAAGCATTTCTGAA
>PVKH010027704.1:0-12969 GCA_004027955.1 Chaetophractus vellerosus | reverse complement strand
GGACGAGCTGGGAAATTCTCTCTGAATGTTGAAATCAGTTCCCTTTTATAAGCAGTCAACTGAATGGATAACAGCGTCATCCATTCTTCATCCAATCTTGCTGATTGATGCAGATGCAATTAGCCCCAGGCTTGCTGGACCCAACAGCTGGGCACAATTACCTGGCCGAGTTGACACATTAGCCTAGCCATCACAGGGATAAAGAAAAAATACAAACTTATACTATTATCTTGTTAGCATAAAGGCAAGAAATAATAATCAACTTTTTGATTTGACAAATTACCTCAGTAGCAGCCTCAAAATGCTTATTGAAACTAGGTATAATTAGTGAAAAAGGGAATCATGCATCCAATTTTGAGTTTCAATGATAATGGCAAAGTAATCAACATACAACCATGTACAAACTACCTGGTTACATACAAAACAAAACAAAACAGAAAAACAAACAAAAGAAAACCACAAAACATATATTCGATTATCTTTAGACTTCTCTAAAAGACTAAATGCCAGGAAAATGTTCACCATTGTCTTTGTTTGCCAAAGGTTGTAAGGTGTAAAAATACCAGAAATGAGTTGGCTCTTCTAAAGGGGATTTATTTGGGGTGAAAGCTTACAGTTCTGAGGGTGTGGAAATGTCCAAATCAAGGCATCATCAGAGAGGTTTTTCTCACCAAAGGTCAGCTGCTAACAGATTGTGGAGTCCTGACACACAGCAAGGCATGACAAAGGGTCTGCCTGTCTTTCTCTAGTTTCTCCTCAAGCTCAGCTGTGGGCAATCAGGAATCTCTCCCTGGCTTCTCTGTCTTTCTGCAGCTGTAGGCAAAGTTGGAGTCCTTTCTTTCATGTGTCAGGGTCAAAACGGCAGTGCTTCCTTTCTGAGTCTTTTCTTTCTCTGTGTGTGTTCTCAGTTTATATAAGGCCCAGCCAAACATGGGTCATGCCTCACTGATGTAGTCCAATAAAAAGCCCTAAAGTAATCTAATCAAGTGGTATAATCAAAGGTCCTTAACTGAATTCAATGCAGGCAAAGTGCTACACACGTGCAGGAATGGATTAGTTCAAGAACATAATCTTTTCTGGGATTCACAAAATTCAAATCATCACACCAATATTTAGATGTCAAAAATAATATTTGGTAAAAGTTTGTCACTCAAGAATTCTGACTCCAGATGCAACATTGGGTACACAGAATTATCCTAACTTTGTCCTCATTAAATTACAGAAGAAGGAAGCCCAAATTTGCCAATACAAGACCTGTCCCAATAGTGTTGTGCTCTGGCCCAAGAATTTCACCACTTTACTTGCTCTGGCAAATACATTACTCTTTTCCACAAGGATGACTCAGAATTTGTAAGAATGGTGATATTAAAATTTCAAACTATTTAACTATTTACATTTACTCTATTCTCCTCAAATAAAAAAAAAAGTTATAGAAATTGGCTGCCAATATAAGATAGCTACAAGGAGAAAATTTTCCAGCTGGGAGTATCCAGACTTGCTTTGAAGTTAGAAAAGTTTGTAGTTATTGAATATGGATTATTTGGCATATCAATCTAAAATATTTTTTAAAAGGAAGTCCAACCCTAAGGAACAAAAATATTCTTAGTTTGTGGGAGAAGAATGTGTCTAGGGTAGAGTAAGACTTTGAACTGTGAAATATTTACTGAGGACTGTAGGACCTCAGAGGACCTAACTGTTTTTATCTTTCTTTTTTAAAATTAGAAACAAAATGAAAACCAGTGTCATCTCAGTGGGTGGAGACTCACACAGTAAACAAGAAAATATTAAGCTCCCATCCTAGGGAGTCCTGCTACATTCTCAAATAGAGGGGAAAGAATCTCTTGAGTACATAGGCAGTGCCTAATAAAAGAAAATAAACCAGTATGTCAATCTATCAAATATTAAAACATGTAACTGTGAATCTTATTCTTCAAAAACTGAACCTTAGTGTTACCATAGGTTCCAAGGGGTGATGGAAGGAAGAATGAGTAGGGATAGGGCATTTTTGGAACATTGTAATTACTCTGCATGATCTTGCATTGATGGATACAGACCATTATATATTTTGTCAGAACTTATAAAAATGTATAGTTCAAAAGGTAAACCATAATGTAAACCACTGACCATGGTTAGTAACAATACTTTGATATTTGTTCATCATTTGCAACAAATGTAACATACTCATGTAGGGTGTTATTGGTAGGGGAAGATGTGTGTGTATGTCGGGGGAGGGAATATGGAAAACCACTATATTTTCTATGTAACTTTTCTGTAACTTAAACTTCTTGGAAAATAAAGTGGGAAAACACACAGAAGAAAAATTGTCAATACACATAAAAGATAACTGATCTTATGGTGATGAAAGGTACAATGCAACAAACTTATTTATTTTTAAAATTTAATTCTCTTCTTTTCTTTTATTACTATTATTTTTAGATTTTGTTTTATGGTAGGTTTTGGATTGCAGATGGGTTGCAACTGTGTCAGGGAGGATTACTGATGTGGGATGTCAGTGGTTGGGGAATGTGTGTGGAGGTGTGCACCTGGGGCATGTTTCTATTGAATATGAATGTGTCCATATGGTCGTGGGTTGTTGTCTAGGTGGGTGGAGACCTATACAGTAACTGATGGAATATGGGATTCCCATGCTGGGGAGTCCTGCTACATTCTCTAATAGAGAGGCGAGAATCTCTAGAGTACATGGGCAATGCCTAGTGAAGGAGGACAAATCAATACACCAGGCCCTTGATATTGATGTTTGTACTTATGAACCTTGTTCTTGTGAAGTTGAAACTTAGCCTAGTAATATATATTGCCTAAGAATTACCTCCTGAAAGCCTCCTTTTGGCTCAAATATGGCCTCTTTCTAAGCAAAACTCAGCATAAAAACTCACAACCTGCCCCTTGGCATGAGGCATGACTCCTAGGGATGAGCCTCTCTGGACCCAAGTAATTATTACCAAGTGCCAACTAGCAGTGAATTTGGAAAATGACCTAGGCAAAAAGGGGGAAATATTAAATACAAGTGTGTTTTTATGGCTAAGAGGTTTCAAAGTGAGTCTGATATGCTTATGCATATCTCAGGAGGATCTCACTGACTGCCACAGTAAACAGTGCCTCAAGCAGGGGTGCTCCTGAGGAATCTAGGCAGACAACCCCAGGAAATTGGCACCCCATTGGGGGGCCTTTCCTTGGAATATATGATAACCCATCTCCCCAATGTATCAGTTATAATTTTTCCTACATATGGTTCTTCTGCCCCTTTTATTTGAACCTATAATTAGCACTATACCCATTAAATATATAGTCCAGAGAACTAATTTTTCCAGCTCTTCATATGTCTGTTGGCCCTGAATCTCAGTAGAGTTGCAGACACCTACTCTCCAGTTCATTGGACTTGTCCAGGACAACTAACAAAAGATGATGATAGACAATGCCCATCCCCCAAAACAGAGAGTACCTACAATTGCAAGCAAGACAGTTCCATCCATCAGCTACATCCAAGGAATCTAAGTCCCCATTCAATCAGAAGCAGAGTGAATATCACCGGCCCCATATCCTCAAGACTGAGGAATGAACAAACAAGGTGGGAAGGCAACTATGGACTAAAGTAGACTTATTATTATTCTAGTAATGGAAGAACTTTTGGGGCCTTAAATCATCACTAAGTTTATTGCATCTATAACTAATTACAACTACAACTAAGGAGATTGACTTCAACAATGAGAGACATCTCATCCAATCAGCTGAAGGCTTTAAAAGGTGAAGTGATGGTTTTAGCAGTCAGAAAAGAGAATTTCCATCTTTACTTAAGCCAGGATGCTTCCCCTGGAGAATTCATTGAGGACTTTCATTGGAGTTCTTCCAGCTTGTAGTCTTTCTATGACAGTGTGAATTTGGTGAATCCCCCAAAAAGATTGTTTTTGAACTAATCCATTCCTGTGGGAGTGTGCCCCTCTGATTCCATTAGATTTGGTTAGGGGACTATATTAGTCAGGGTTCTCTAGGGAAACATAATTAACAGGACATATCTGTAAATAGTATGAGATTTTATAAAATTCTCTCACGTGACCGTGGGGATGCACAAGTCTAGATTCTGCAGGCAGGCTGCAAACCATGGACTGCAATGAAAGTCCAATTATGGTTCTTGATGAGTTTCTGGGAGATGTTGGCTGTCCAAAGAGAAGCTGGGAAATTCTCTCTGAATGCTGAAATTACTTCCCCTTTTAAGGCATTCAACTGATTGGATAAAATGTCACTCATTGCTGACAGCAATCTCCCTGGTTGATCATAGATGTAGTCAGCCATCTTTGCAGTAAACTGACTGATAACTAAAGCCCATAAATGTCCTTGTATTACAATTAGCATGCTTGTTAGACCAAACAACTGGGATCAATTACTTGGCCAAGTTGACACATTAGCCTAACTATCACAGGGACCTTGATTAGAATATTTGATTATATTGCTTTTGGTTGGTCTTACATCAGTAAGGCATGACTCAGGTTGGGTCTCTACCCTTTTACTGGAGCCTTATATAAACAGAGACACACAGAGAAAGAAGACACAGAAAAGGGAGTTCTGCCATTTTGACTCTGCCATATGAGAGGGAAGACTCAAGGTTTGCTAGCACCCAAAGCTGAGGAACAAAGCCCCCAGGAAGTTGGGCCCATGGAGAAGCTCAAAGCTGAAGAGACAAGCCACATGCTTGAATGCCCACAGCTGGGATCAGGGAGAAAGCTGGGTAGCCAAGCTAACAGAGGGGGCCGGAAAGAGGCAAGACATATACTTAATTTCCCCCAGCTGAGCTGCTGGAGATGGTGAGCCTTGAGGAGAAGGTGAACACATTGCTAGAAATATGTCACCATCTTGCCTCATCATGTACAGGATGCCAGGATCACCACTAGCTGACTTTGGCGAGAAAGCATCTCTGATGGTCCCTTGATTTGGACTTTTTTCACAACCTCATAGCTGTAACCTTTGACCCTAATAAATTTCCCATTATAAAAGTCAACCAATGTTTTAGTTTGTCAAAAGGCTGCTGATGCAAAGTATCAGAAAAAGGTTGGATTTTATAACAGAGATCTTTTTTTTGGATAAAAGCTTACAGTTCCAAGGCCATGAGATGTCAAAATCAAGGCAGCATCAGAGGTGCTTTCTCATCAAAGTCAACTACTCTTGATCTTGTTGTCTGGCAATGTGGCAAAGCAAGATAGCTGCTGATCTCTACTGAGGTCTTTGCCCCCCCCCCCAAATCTTCCATCTCCAAAAGCTCAGATGTGGGCAACCAGGCATAGGATTTATCTTTTCCAGGGTCTGCTCTTTCAGATGTGTCTGGTCCACTTTCCTCCTGAGTTCAAGTGTGCGCTATTAGGCATAGGGTTCATCTCTCCCTGGGTCCTGGCTCCTTGAGCCTCTCAGGGCTTCTTTTTTCCTGCAGTCCTCTCTCTCACATAGCCAGATGCTTTCTCACCAATGTCAGCTACTGTTGATCTTGGCATGTTGCCATGTGGTAAAGCAAGACGGTAGGTGATCTCTGCTGAGGTCTCTGCCTTTCTCTCCAGAATCTACCATCTTGTGGAGCTCAGCTGTGGGCAACCATGCATAAGGCTTGTCTCCTCCCAGGCCTCCTCTCTCAGTCTCAGCTGCTCTACTTTCTTCCAGAGTTCAGCTATCAGGCATATGGCTCCTCTCCTCAGCTGTCAGCTTCACTATGGACCCAACTCTTCTAGGCCCACTTTCTGTGCCATTGTGCTCTGTTTGTTCCAGACCCAGAACATTTCTCAGCCCTCAGGGGTTCTCTATTCTCCTGCAGGTATCTCTGTCACATGGCAGGATCAATAGGGAGAATTCCTTTTCCTCTGGGTATGTCTATCTCTCTCTGTGTCTCCATTTATATCTGACCCAGCAAGAGGGTGGAGACTCAACCTGACTCATACCTCACTGATGTAGTCCAATCAAAATGGGCACACACCCACAGGAATAGATTAGTGTAAGAAAATAATCATTTTGGGATTCATAAAAGAACTTCAAACTGTCACACTCCACCCTCTGAATCTCCAAAAGACATGTTCCTTCCATATGCAAAATACATTCATTACATCACAATATTTCAAAAGCCTTAAATCATTTCAGTAGTAATGTTAAGTACAAAATCTCATATAAATCAGTTCTAGGCATACAATCTGTCTTGGGCCAAAATTCTCCTCTGGCTATATGCCTGCGAAACTTAGAAAACAAGATATTTGCATCCAGTTTACAAAGGAGGACAGATATAGGATAAATATTTGCATTACCATAGATAGAAAATGGAAGGAAAACAGATGTCACGGGTCTCAAACAGTTCTGAAAACATGCAGGGCATACTCCATTAGATTTCATAGCTTAAACATCATTTCTAGGGTGATCTCTTTTTCTTCCCAGGACCTCATGAAGGCCCACCCCTTCCACAGGCTTGCCCAATGACCATTTTCTTCGTTCCACCCACATCAAACATATGGGAAGATGCCAAGCTCCAGACCTCACCCTCCAAGAACATTGGGGTGACAGCCACACTTTCTCAACCTATGTGGGACAGTATCAACACCCTTAGTCCAGTGGGTTGGTGGCAACATTCTACCTAATCTCTGGCATATAGGCCCAACATCCTCAAAACAGTGGGGTGGTGACCTAACTCTCCCCAACCACCAGGGAAGGTGCGCCATACCCTCTGTTGCCTGTGGCAGTCACACTCTCCCTGAACAACATGCAGGAAGAGCCATCCTCTATACATGCTGGGGCAAACTCACCCTTATTGCATACATGGGTCAGGGTCCCTCCCGTGGCCTGAGAAGATATTGCAAGTTCAGACTTCAGTTTCCAACTTTTCCTCTTGAAGTGGTTTCTCTTTCAATTTCTCTCTTTACTGTCCCTGTTAGTACAGGCTAACAGGGGTTTCATTCATACACATTTTGCAAATTGTTCATTGATTTTGCATGCAGTTCACAGGGGTCCAAGCCATCAGACAGTAAGACTATCCACAAGTCCTTCCTGGATAACTGAATTTCTAATCCTGATTTACAAATTCCAAGTTTAGTTAAGTCCTCACTTTGAGTACTATCTTCTTGGGGCTTGTTTTCTGGAAGTTTGAAATTTCCCAAATCATCAATCCCTGGTTTCTTTGTGCCCAGAAATTAAATTCTCAGTTTTTTGCTTTCCTCTTGCATTTTACTATAAGCTGCAAGGAGAAGCCAGGCCACATCTTCCACATTTACTTTGGAAATCTTGTCAGCTAATCATATTTAAATTTGGCCTTTCATATAACATCAGGAATAATTTTGCCAAGTTCTCTGCCCTTTTAAACAAGGATCACCTTTCCTCCCATTTCCAAAAGCACATTTATCATTTCCATCCAAGGCTTATCAATAGCATCTTTATATTTCTTATTTCTATCAACAGTCTCTTCAAAGCAATCTAAGTCTTTTCTAACAAGCTTCTCAGAATTCCTCCAAAAAATATCCCTGACCTATTAATAATGCCATTTCAACATTTTTGGTAATTGCAAGCAGCACCACCCCACTCTCCTGCTACCAATTTCTGTCTTCATTTTTCAGAGGCTGCTGATGCAAAGGATTAGAATAGGCTTGGCTTTTATAATGGAAATTTTATTTGAGGAAGAAACTTACAGTTATGGGGCCATGAAATGTTCAAACCAAGGCACCATCAGATATGTCTTCTTACCTAGTCAGCTCCTGTTAATTCAGGTGTCAGGCCATGTGTTGAAGTTGACCACTGTTGTCTGCTATCTACCAGAACTAAGCAATGGGCAACCAAACATAGGGCTTCTCTCTTTCCATGCTTCCTTCTCAGACCCTTGAGGCTTCTCTGCCTTTCTGAATCTGGGGGCAATATCCTCTGTGTCTGTTTCTCTCTGTGTCACCCTTTATATTAGACCCAACAAGAAGGAGGTTCCTCAACTTGAGTGACCTCTCACTGACATAGTCCATTTGAAAGGCTCTCAAACCCACATAATTGGATTAATTAAAAAAACATAATATTTTACTTTTGGGGATCCATAAAAGAACATCAAAATGCACACAGCCTTTGGCAAACTAAAACACTGCTCTATGGAATATGGACTTGTGCATCCCCATAGTCATGTGAGATAATTCTGATACAAATCTCACAATATTTACAGATACTCCCTGCTGGTTCTGTTTCCCTAGAGAACACTGACTGCTATGATTAGGCTAATGTTTCAATTCAGCCAGGTAATGATGCTCAGTTGTTTGGTCAAGCGAGCACTGTGCTAATTGTAATACAATGGTACTTAATGGAATCTAATTATCAGTGAGTTGATTGCATATATGGCTGATTACATCAACAATCAACTGAAGAGATTGCCGTCAGCCATGAGTGATGTCTCATCCAATCAGTTGAAGGCCTTAAAAGGAGAAGTGATTTCAGTATTCAGGGAGAGAATTCCCATCTCTACTTCAGATAGCCAGTGTCTCCTGGGGAATTCAATGAGTACCTTCATCTGAGTTCCTGGCTTGCAGCCTGCTCTAAGAAATCTGGACTTGTACATCCCCATGATCTTGGTAGGCAATTTTATAAAATCTCATACTATTTACAGATATTTCCTATTGATTCGGTTTCTCTAGAGAACCCTGGCTAATAAAGCTTGCTACTGGGAGTAGTTCTTGAGAAACAGAATCTTAAAATGAGATTCCTGAATTGGTACTGGGATTTTTGCAATTGCCTCTCTATTTTGAGTAGATTCAATGGCACTGATGACTCTGTTTCCAATAATCAAGAGGCCACTGACAGTCCATAGCATAAATTGGCAATAGAGATACACAACATATCGCCACTGGATACAACTATGCCCATGCTTATAAGAGGCAAGGACCTGGGTAAGAGTGTTTATAACAGCTTAACAAAGTTTTGTGGAGTTAAAAGATACAATGATGTTGGCTGGCTGTTCCTGAATATGCTGGATACACTTAGAAAAGAAAGGGATAGTCTGATAGCTTCAAATTTGCAACTTAAGCACTGCATGAATGATGTGAAAATTTCTATGTATGCTCTGAAAGAAAATCTTGTTTTGTTTCATTTAAAATTGCTATTTTTATGGTAATTTGTTACAACAGCAATAGGAAATAATATAACCATATTTTCCAGAATATGCTTTAGATTTGGTCTTTGTCCAGGAGATAATCCTAAACTTAAAAATGTTTGCCATGTGGATAGGCTTGGAATTTTCAAATTCAGAAGGGCATGAGTCCTTTAAGTTTGACATTCCCCACCCCCCTTATTTTTATCATTCTCTTGCATTTTACAATAAGCATCAAAAAGAAATTAGGTGGCAATTTCAATACTTTGCCTGGAAATATCCTTTTCTGAATCATGTACTTCATTAAGTACTTTTTATACTTTCCATATTATAACAGACACACTTTCTTCTACTACAGAATTTCTACTTCCTCCAGTTTCTAATAACTCAGAAGTCACACACCATCATTTCTATAATATCCTATTGGTCTCACAAGTCAACTGTCTTGATTGTGGTAGAGGACAATACATGGATGTGAATACCATGGGGTGACTATGGCTGAGAGTCATTTTAGAGACTGGCTACCACACTGTGGCTCTGAAACCACCAGTTATGTTGGTTGGACTCACAGTGGTATTTCAAAAACTTGAGAGGACATAGTCAGGATGATACTTTGTTAATCACTAATCTACCTTTGATTTTTTTTTACTGTAAAAGTTAGTCTATGTATATTAAGTATGGATTTCAACCAAGAACATGTCATCTTTGGGAGTATGTCATTCAGAGCCCAGAATATACTTTTGCAACTGTGGTAATGATATGGTGATCAATTGTGAAGGCAAACATATTTGGTAAGAATGGGGCTATTTTTAGGATTTTATAAAGAGTCAGATGATGTTGACTTTGGACATGGACCACTTGGCATTTCACACTTGCTCATTTAATGCAAAGATAATTTTCTTGCTGGTTAGTTAAATGCTAATTATAGTGTTTGGGATTTTATTTATTCCATGGTATTTTTGATTTACTGATTGTGTATTATTATTTTTATTTTTTTTGTGGTTGTTTATCTTTTTTTGTCATTTTGGTTCTTGCTCTTTTTTACTTTCATTTGTTATTAAAACCTCATCATTTGCCTATTCATCACTGCCTGATACAAAATAATGGAACATTTGTATATAAATTTCAGTCAAATATCTGGAAATTTTGCCATTTATTATGAATATTTCATAATATTCTATAATTATTAGCATATGTAAATGCTTTTCTGAATGAAAGGATGAGTCAATTTTGTGAGTTAATTCCAAAAACAGAGAATATACTTTATATTTGATAAAAAGAGTGAAATAATAAAGAATTTAATTATTTGGACAATTATATTTCAAAATTAAATTATTAGGATTTCAAAATAAGAATTTAATCAATAAGCACAAAATCAACCCATATAATTTTCTGTTGGTTTTGTTGTTACAGTTTATTAAATATTTTGTTAACTGTTTTTATTCTATTTTACCATAGCTAATGAAAATTTTACTTAGTTTTTTAAATCATATTTGTTTTCTTCAACACTATATTAAATTACATATAAAATTCATTCTTTAAAATTTGAATAAATGATACTTTGATTTACATAGTAATAGTATTTGCAAGATTTCTTAGCAAAACATGTTATTCTATAAAGCATAGACATGCAATTTTATTATTTCAGTTATGTGCCTGCATCTCAGTGCTGGCTTATTGTTAAAATAACTTAGAAAAATTAAACTTTTGGAATTATATGCTTGGTAAATACATGTTATTAAATAAACAGTTTCAGTGTAAAACATGATCTTTAAAAACTGATACTTTGGATTAGTACAAAAGAAACTTTTCTTAAAATTTCTATATTCTGATTATTTCTGTAGCAAAATTTCTACTAGTCCTTTCATTTGTTATATTTTGCATATAATTCATCTCATTACAATAGACTATTCAAAATAGAACATATAAAGCATATTTATGCTCAAATTGCTCTTGATTGGACACACACACAAAGGAGAATAATGATTTTTTTTTGTCAATCATAAAATATATTGACTCAGTAAATAACTTCATGATGTAATTTCTGCATTCCTGGAAGGCCAACCTGCTACAGATAATCTCCCCTGCTAGACTGACATTCTGTCTCCATTTCCTTCTCTTACCATCATTCTTTAAAACCATTTATTTTGTCTGTGGATGTGTGAAATGATATACAAATATGACGTTCAGATTGCCAACACATCTGGTCGTTAGCAACAATGAATACATTTTCTTGAATTAATTAGTAGTTAGTCATGAGGGGTTAGGACCTGAATGAGTGTAAAGAAATTACTGGACTGTGTCACTTTGGGAGGATTGAGCAGGAATTTCTGACTTACATGGACAACAGAGCTAGGAAAGCCTAGTCTTCAAGGGGTCAGCATGAGTACATTGAGTGCTTCAGGTAGGATCCAGGGATGCTGGAAGGGAGGTGATAGGGCACTGAAAACAAACTTGGTCTACATCAAAATTTTGCCTACAGCTATAATACATATCTGTAATTATCTTCATCACTGATTCATGCCTGTCATACCTGTCATTTTGACACATCACCATTACAGTTTACATCTTTTTTGCAGTATGAAATCTGGTTGTTGCTAACTGCCCATTCCCATGCTTTCTAAAAATCTCTGTGTATTTTGTTCTTCATCTCTGATTTTGGCCTTTAATTTCTCCTTTGTATCTCTTCCACCTAAATATGTTAGCTTATAATTTTATAATTGACTTTTATTTCATTTACAACTAGCAGCTCTCATTTCTCACTTGTGATTTTTCCACTCACAATTAGATTCTTCTTGGCAGTTGTGATTTCATTTGACAAAGAGGAAAAGAATAATTTAATGGTAAATGCAAATTTCTTGGAAAAATACAAATGTTATTCATTAATTGAAAGAACCACATGACCTCTGTATGCCATGTATAAAATAAAGTTATGACAGAAATAACTACACATATTTACATCTTTTGTATATGGTTATGTTTAACTGTTTTCTAACTAACTAAAATATGCTAATCTAGATATGAAAATTCTATCAGAGTGAGGCAACCATATAATGATAACCTGATCATCTGAGTATTACTGTATCAGACCATGTATCCTAGTTCTGATAATTTTAGAATAAAGAAAAATAATATAAATTAAATGTGTTACCAAAAATTCTCTTTCCTCACTTCTATTTTTCATTTGAAGAAATTTAAAGTAAGCTTTTTTTACTTTTTCTAACATTATGAGAAAATTCATAATATATGGGAAAAAAATCCTTATAAGCATTCACTTGGCAATTGTTCACAACAAAAGTCTATGAGTGGGGAACCAGCTGTGGCTCAATTGGTTGGGCTCTGGTTAACCTGGGGCCTCCTGGTGAAGGCAAGCAGCCATGCAGAGAGCTGATGCAGTGGGATGATGCAACAGGGGGAGATAAGCAGACACAGAAAAATGCAAAGCAAATGAACACAGCGAGCACAAGCAGCGAGGGGGGGGGATATATAAATAAAAAAAAATAAATCTTTAAAAAAAAAGTCTATGAGTGATACTTGATTCTTTATCTCATCTTCACATTAACCCCATTACCATATCCTTTGATTTTAATCTCTAAAATATGTTTTAAATTTATCCATTTATATCCATTTCTAGTGGCACCATCATAATCCAAAATATCATTTTCTTTTTTATGACGTACTGTGGTAGTAGTTTCTTAGCTCTTTTTGCTGTATTCATACTTGCTGTCACCTCCAAAGCCCCTCCCATCCAGGCATTCTAAATATTTCTTGTGCAATCTAGTGATGCCTATAGGCAAATGCTCAGAATAATTGCTTCTAAAATATATATTTTGAATTACATGTTACGGTGGCTTGAGCTACATAGCCCAGAAAAACAT
>PVKH010027703.1:0-12971 GCA_004027955.1 Chaetophractus vellerosus | reverse complement strand
CATGAAGCTGCTCACAAGCCTGTACTGTTGCAGGGATTTTAATGAAAATACAGCCAAGAGTAGTTCTAAGTGAACCAACCTAGGCCAAAAGTCCCGATTATTTCTGCAACCCAGTAAGTGGTGAAATCGTTGTTCTACAACCGATTGCCTGAGGTTAGTTAGGGACAGGGAGATTGCCGATTGTGAAACTTGTACACGTTCAGTAAGGACCCTAACTAAATGTTTGGCACAGACAAGAAAAACATCCCTTATCAAAGAAGACCGTTACCATGAGTAGAAGCTAAATGCTCTTTCTGTAAGACTGTCACATCTGCTTTCAGTTGCTGTGGCAAAGGGTCAGAGCTCAATCACAAGTCTGTGGCACCCCCTGCTGGTTAAAAGCCCTCGTTCATGTTACTTTACACTGAGCTAAACATTGCAGTCATTTCACACTTCTTTTAGCATTCCGTTTGAATTTAATTATCATTTTTTGGACTTTGTTACAGAGTAGAGACAGTTTATTAAAGATGTTCACATTTTAGGTTATTTCCCTTCTTCCTTTTTTTCCCCTCTCATCACTAGTTACTTCTCAAGATTCACCAAAGGCTTCAAGGTTCTTCCATCAACCCATCAGGCCTCAATATTTCTTCAACCCGGCTTTTCGATGAGCATGGTCAAGAAATTAAGAATCCACTTTTGCTGAAGAATGAGCAAAAAATTTGGGTCTCTTATGGCAAAGCATACAGGTAGGAGTGGGATGTTTACATCTCTGTCTATCCTCAGTCTTTCCATGGGCAGGCTAATTTAAAAGGAGAGCTGAGAAGCCAAGTAGCACCCTTTTAGGAATATTTCTTATTTTGAATTCCAATAAAATTTCAGGGGCGTTTTGGTGAGGCAGTATTGTTTGTGGGCTATGACATCTCCGTCTCTCTCTCTTGCTCTGACTTTCTGTCTTAATGCCTTGTCATAGTTCTTGAAGTCTGCCTGTCAGCACAGCAAGAGGGATTTGTTCATGTCTGAGTAGTCACCTTAATGATAGCAGATGGAAACGCCACGGGGGGCCCAAGCCCATCACACTGTCATTGTCGCACACTGCCCTGACCTGCTTCCACTCCTCTATTTTTTTGTCCCTCTTTAAAGAAGAAATGGATGGTAATTGAAAAGGATCTTAAGCAAGATTTATGAAGCTGTAGACAACATGATTCCCCACTATCTCTCTATGTTTTCACAAATAAAGTCTTAACCTTTTAAGCACCAATGACAGGACAGCTAAAGATAAATTGGTAAAGCTTATAAGCCCTAGCCGAACAAAGTTATATTCCTCAAAAAGCACCTTATATTATCTCACAATAATTACTGGTTATTGCTGTGCATTGCGTAAATTTTTGTAGATTGGTAAATTCCTGCATAAAATCATCTGCATTTCTGAGAAAAGAAAAAAGCTGTGGTGTACAGGCACTGATGAGTTGGGCTGTTGTGTTGAATATCTTGGAAATTTATGCATATTTTGACAGGACACATCCAGATGAACTCTGAAACTGCTTGTCAGGAAACTTAAACATGCTTTTCTGTCTAGTTTTAATTTTTTTAAAGCTCATTATTTATCTGTAGAATACAGTAGGGGAAAATTAATTTTGTATATAGAGTATAATTGATCATATATTAATAGCAAAGACAGAACTAAATTTTAGCAAAGTAGGACCTGATTGGATTTGTAAGAGTAAAAATTTCAGATACTGAAAACAATTTACTCAGAAACCCATGAAGATGCTGGAAGAAGAGGGTAGGATAAGTTGTGGGAAGCATCTTCCAAAATTTTATTTTTTCTGTCCCTGTAGAGTAAAATTCAAATGCTTAATGACTTCTTATTCTGTGTAATTTCTAAAATAAAAGATATCCTAAAGGAATGGTAAGCTTTTCCACAGACAATTTTCAAAATATAATTGAATTACAATATGAGTAGAATTATTTTTATAATGATAAAGAGTGATGTATTTTAACATAGCAAGAATTCTTGAATAATTTAGCAATCCCTTCCAATTAGAAGGAAAGGCTTTAACAAAATGTGTGTCATTATTGTTTCTTCTTAATATCGTTGTCAAAGTAAAAGTAATGACAGGCTAATTTGGATGCCTTTAATGATGTTTACCGTAGCACAGTATTTTAATAAGATCAAATACTTGTTCTTAGCTAATTGGATCATATTTGTGAAAATAACTAGTAAAATGCCAAGTTATCTGGAACATTCTAAAATCAACTGAGGATTATAGCTGTAGAAATTCATAAGTGCATATATTTATTTTTATTTAATTGTTATTTTAACAGGATAGTGTTTTTTTTTTCTGGTTTTGAATCAAATATAAAGCACCAGAGAATTATTTTTGCATTTTGCTGCCGTTAGAAAAATTAACATGTCTAAAAAGTTGTTGCCGTCTAGTTTAAAATATGTTGAGAAAATATGCAATATGTTCTAAGCTAATGTTATTCATTTTAAGGGAGTAATCCTAACATGTCTAATTTAGGTTGATATGAGGGCAGGTTGCTCATTTGCAAAGGGCGATCCTTTATTTTTTGTCCTTTAATTATGCTTTCCCCCAATTTTTATTTTGAAAAATTTCACAATCTGCAGAAAAGTTGAAAGAATAGTACAATGAACACCTATATATCCTTCACCTAGTTTCATCAGTTTTAAAAGTTTGCCATATTTCGTTTACTTCTCTTCTATCTCCCTTCTCTTTCTTGAATCATTTGAAAGAAGTTTGAGACAATCATTAAAGTTTCTCCCCTAAATGTTTTAGATCACATAACTGAAGAATAGGACAGTTTTCTACCTCACCACATTATTCCAAAACAGTCAACAATAATGTAATAATATCATCTACTATATAATCAATATTCAAACTATCCAGATTGTCCCAAAGTGTGTTTCAGGGCTTTTTGTCATCCAGTACCCAGTTAAACTTCATACACTATATTTAATTATTTTCCTTAGTTCTTTTAGCCCAGAAATCCTCCTACACACACCTTTTGTTTTTCATGACATTAATCTTTTTGAAGAGCCCAGTCATGACCTTCTTGTAGAATGCCCCATGTTCTGATTTGTCTGAGTGTTTTTTCATAATTAAATTTAATTTTAATATATTTTTGGCAAAAATACTATGCAGGTGATGTATTAAGTTCTTTAATTCAAAAGTTAAACAAATAGCAAGTGTATGACACCAATTTGGAGGAAACTGTCTCATAGTTGATATAGTTACCATTCTTTTTATTTAAGATCTGTTTTCAATTTGATTTTAATTCCCAAATAATTAAATTAACCTAAACCAATGTGCATAACAGTACTTGGTATGAAAAAATCAAATCAGCATAGAATTTAGTGAACTCACAAAAGAAATAGGTATTTGTAGCCAAAGAGTGTGGATTCATTTAACATTTTCAAATATTATGGGTGCATTGCAGTGCAGTTATACATGAAAAATGAGTATTATATGAATGAGGATTATTTTTCTCAACTAAATACTTATAATTTATTATTGCAGTTATTTTTTAAAATGTATGTGTTGTAAATATTTTGGCATATTATAAATAAGATAAATAAAAGGAAATGTTCGTTTTAGGTGCCAATATAGGATACCAGCAATCATGGTATATAATAGAAATTCACTTCTGGATTTAATAGACACTGATATTGTATGTTTTATTTCTTATTTGTGCCCAAATATCAGTGTTTGTAGACTTTTTCAGATAGCTTTGATGTTGTTTCCATTTTTCAGATCTCCATTAAACCCTGTTCTGGGTTTGACCTTTGACCAGGTGACTGCATTTGCCAGAAGTGGTATCACAGTTGCATATAAAACTCTTTTGGATCCTAATGCTGTCCTGCTACCTGGATGTGACAAGTAAATTAGCATGTGTTTGGTTAAAGTGATCTGAATCACCTAATTCACTATTTCCCAGAGTGAGAGATTTAAACACTAAAAGACATTTTCCAAATTGTCTTAAATAAACAATTACTTATTTAATCAACTTATTTCTGGTCTAATGCTAGTGCTTAAAACATATGGGGCCATGAGCAGAATATAGTTTCTGCTTTGCAGAGATAACAACAATTTTATTTGAAATTTAAAAACTGTTTTTAGCAGGTGTTTCTAAATTAATTAAATTGGTCATTAAAATATAAAACACTAGGATTCCTTGTGTGCATGTTCATATTTAAATATCTCATTTAATAATGATAAATTTAAAACAAAAACAAAATACTGGAGGCTTGGTGGGGTGGTAATTTAAAAAGTAGAGGAAGAGTTAGAAGATCTGGGCTTCTAATCTTATCTTTGCTCCTGATTGTCTATGACAAATTGGGTAGATCCCTTAATTGCCCTAGCTCTCAGTTTCTTATCCATAAATATTAAAACCTGGCATTTACTGAATGTTGAACACAGGCCAGGTACAGATCTGAATGAATTGGTACTAATTTATTTAATCCTCAACAAAATTATTTTTGCCCCATTTTTTACCTATTGTCCTATTATTATTCCATTTTATAGAGGCAGAAACTGAGGCATGGGAGGGTGAAGTAATTTGCCCAAAGTCACACAGCTGGTATGTGGTAGAGCCAAGATTCTAACATTACCAGCCTTCAGAACCTGAGTGTTTAACCACTATCCAGCACTGTCCAGTAGAATTTTCTCTGATGATGGAGATTCATTAGGTGGCCACTGAGCATTTGAAATGTAACTAGTGTGATTAAGGACCTGAGTTTCAAATTTTGTTTCATTTAAATTAATTTAGGGGTCGGCTTGATAGCCCAGTGGATAGGGTGCCGGCATACCACATGGGAGGCCCCGGGTTCGATTCCCGGGGACCTCTCCTAGTGGGCAGACCGCCTTGAGAATGGCAAGCCGCCATGGGCGGGCCAGAGCCGCCGTGGGCAGGGCAAAAGCCGCCACGGGCAGGGCAGGTAACCCGCGAATGGAGCGCAGCCAGCCACCCGCGAACTGAAAGCCGGCCGTGAACGGTCGCAGAGACCGCCCACAAGCGGGGAAAGCCGCGCCTGCGCGGTGACCACTCTCGGTGTAATAAAATAAATAAATCTTTAAAAAAAAATAAATTAATTAATTTAAATTTAGAGGGGAACTTGTGGCTAGTGGTTATAGCACTGAGCAATTGCAGTACAATACTGGTGCTTTGTTGAATTAGGTGACCTTTCCCATCTAGCTTTAATATTTTGTAAATTAACAAATTACAACTCTCCTTAATATACAGGCGAAGAGGCTGAAGCAGAGAACCAAAAGCAGTCTGATGAGGTCACTCAGTCCAGCTAGTGTCCCTTTAGTGCTAAAAAGGACAGACTCGGTCTTCCTTGCTAGCTAGCTAAGCAATAGCTATATCCCCCTAACCACCAACTCTCCTTTCCAGGCAAGATTTAAACCTGTTTCTTCTTGTTCTCTCTCTCTCTTTTCATAGATATAAAACAATCCTTCAACACTCATTTTATAGGCTTTTTCCATTTATAATAATATTTATGCAATGATCTTTTCCAAAGCTGTTAAATTTTCCTAGTTCCTTCCCCCTTTAATGTTTAACTAGGATCCTATATGTTTAATGCAAGTATGTATTCCTCCTTAATTTTACTTTCTTGAGTGCAATGAACACTGTTTTATTGGATTGATTCAATTTAGATCTAGGTCCCTAAGTATAACAATGTGAAAATGCCCTTATTGGACACAAAATAGTTTTGATAGATTATTTAGTCAAATTTTGGACACCACTTGCATTTTTCTTTCTGTACTTTAAAGTCGTGATAATCTGCTTGTAATGTGGATCATTTGAAATCAAAGTCATGATCTTATTGATATTTTTTAGAGTATTGATAAAAAGTACTATTGCCAGTCCCAAGATTGGTTTCTGTTGAATTCTATGATACCAGGGTTGAGCCAGATAATTTTTTTAGGGCAGAATGTTCACTTGTAAGATAAGTGATATGGCCTGACTAAGAATGAAACCTAAACTCTTGAGTTTGTGTTTTGTCCATGTACCGGCTAGACTATGCTGCCCCTTAAGGCTTTCTTAAAAAGACCAGCTTAGTATGTTCAACATAATCATTTTAAGTATAAAAGCATCATTCATTATTCATTGTCTAGCGAAGTTAGTACATAAATTTATCAATGAAGATGGTCTCCATTCTGAGTGATTTTGTAACATTAAAAAGTATTTTTTGTTTCTTTGTTCTATTAAAAATTAATTAGTTATGGGATTTCCCCAATATCATAAATAATTGTGAGTTAAGATTTTTAAAACCTTCCTCTTTCCAATTATGGATAACAAGGCACTTTTCAGATTTCTCTTTAAAAAGACTATGACTGTATACTGGTTTAGTCACTAGTAGAGATTGAGGCATAAATTATTAGTCTGTAGGTTAAGGAATATTATAAATAAATACATTTTCTTCTAAGAAAAATAATTAAATATTTTACTTTTCCTAGTTGGGAAGTTTGTGAGGGATTTCCAGTTAATTTCAACTATACAAGTCAGCTGATACCTGCTCAATTTGAAAAGGTGGACCTGGAGAACCATTTCCTACAGAACAAGGTCAGAATTATTGTCATACTCGACAAGGTGACTTTAATGTTTTGAGTGCTCGGTCAGTGTCAAGTGAGTGAATGGATATTTATGTATATTTTTTGAAAACTATAAACTATTTTTTACAAATGTTGGGGCTAGTAGTCTTTACTTCCTGTTAATTAATTAAACACTTTAAAACTGAAGTAATACATAGCTTTCCTACTGAAAAAAAAATTCTTCCTGAATTTACATCATTTAAATCCCATTGTTTAGCATATCTCAAAGTACAGAGAGATATGTAATAAGTTGGAGTTGGTTAAGAAAGTCTTTAAAGTGGCTATTATCTCTTTGTACTTTGAGATTTGGATTGCTTGCTCTATAAGTCAATCTATCTAGGCAACTTGAGTTCTTTAGAAAACTCAATTCATGCCACCCCAATCCAGAAAGTTATTTAAAAATTTGTACTTCATAATTTCTCTTTTCAGAAAAGAATTTTTTCTCCAGTTGAACTATGAAAGGCATTTAATATGTCTCCAAAGAAAGAATGATTATTTTTTCTTAGCTGGAATACTCTATATAGGGTTATTGTTCATTCAGCTTCATAAGCTTTAGTTTCTGAACATATGAAGTTAAAACCAAACACCACTCACAGAGATAGGAATGCCAATAGAAACTGGGGCTTCTTGTCAACCTGTCTGATGCCTTATTTCCTGCTCTCTTTTAATTCTCATTGCCGACCATAGTCTCTCTGTTACATCAAAATATGTACTGAAAATCGTGGTTGTTTTAAGGAGTCTATGAAGCCAAATTATAAAAATAGAATAAAATAAATATTTCTAATCCTGTCTGTTTTTGAGCAGTTTAGAAAATAGAAGTAAGTTGAATGGTTCCCTACGAATTAATGCCTTTTTATTTTTAAATTCATCTGACAATATTTATTAACCATAGGTCATATCCTATGGCATTTTTTTTAAGGTTTGCTGTTGCCTTCTGAATCAAGTTCCAAGTTCTCATCTGGCCTTCAATGATTTCCATGATTCTCCTCCCATCTACTCCCAGTCTCAACTTACTTTCCCAACCTTTTCCTCTTCTTGATCCTCTCTGTACGCTATACTACAGTCAGGATTAATAAATTTCATTTTGGTATATTTGTGCCATCACTTGGGATGTTCTTTACCTAGGATGTACACCCTACCATTAACATCACTGGCCTCCTATTTTATCCCTCCCTCTTAAGTCATCACTCAACTTCCTCTTCTTTCATGAAATCTTCCCAGATCCTCCAGTAAGAATTAATCTCTAACTATTGTGTGTTCTCAGAACTCCTTTTTTCTCTTTGAAAATTGTTCTTATAGTTTGTGTTCTGTTGTAGACATTTGTTTTTGTGTCTTTTTCCTCCACTAAATTGAGAATTCTTTGGGAAAAGACAATATTTCTTACTCATCTTTGTATCCATAAATGCTAGCACAAATCCTTGAATGTAGAGTAAGTGCACAATACATTTTTTGATTAATGGATTTTTCAGTTTAGACCTTAATTATCTTTTAACGCCCGCCCACTCTTCTCCAATATGTTCTTTGTGTGTTAGCCATGTCAGATTTTTCATATGCTCTTTTCTGAAGCATTCCATGCTTCTGTTAAATGATGTCCATGCAGATTCCTCTACCTGGAATTCAACCTCCCTTCCTCTCTTTGTCACCACTCTTTGGCCTTCTCTGTCACCCTTGTGCTATATCCTAGCATACAGTGCTTGACACATAGTTGGCATTCAGTAATGCTTGTTGAAATCCTGTCCATCATTATAGCCATATCTGATCTGTGCCTCCTTCATGATATCTTTCTTCACACCAACCTTACCCACAAACAAGATAAGATTTTTCTGGCCTTGTTACCCAAATTTCATCCTTCTTATGCCATTACAGCAACATTGAACTGTTCCTCTTATAATATTTTTTGCATGATTTAAAGTCAACCAGTGCTCCAAGTATGAGTGCATTTCAGGTCTCATTGAGGTAGATAGTGGTGGAGTGGTAGATAGTGGTGGATTCCACTGGGGATATTGAGATCAAATCAAGAAGGGTCTCAATTCAATGTTAGGGATTCTGGATGTTGTTCTGTACAAAACACCAAGCCATTGAAAATGTTTGAGCAGAGATAAGATCCTTATGTTAGGAAGCTAATTCTTGAAGTTCTTGTCTTATCCTCCATGCTAGTTTGAAAATTCCTCAGGCAAAGAAACTAACCTGATCATTCTTGTCTCTGCTGCGCTATCTAAATGTTCAGACTTAGCTAAACCAAATTGAATTTATTAGATGATTCACTCATTCAATGGAGGCCAGCTAAAACCTCAAAAAAAGTTGATATCAGAGAGATATCAGGGCTGGGGGGGAAAGGAACCCCCAAGGATGCTTCTCTCTTTGATATTATCCCAAAGTAGGATTTCACAAAATAACTATATTCTAAAGTTGAAAAATTGGAGGATAACATTTCATAGTTCTTTCATCATTATTAATTGATTCTAATGATTTCATGAAAATGAGAAAACACTCATCTTAAATACATGTTTGTCTCCTTTTATATTTTTGGAAGGAGCTGTAATTGACTAAAATTTTTGTCTAACCACAAGAGTTGTGTAAGAAAGTATGACAAACTGCCTAGTAAAGAAGAGAAAAATGGTTGTCCTTTAGCTATGAAACCTTTAAAATCCTTTCAGAAAATGTCTGTGATTACTCACAGAGAGGTGATCAGTGTGTTGGGAATAGTAATCTAATAAACTGAAAGGAAGCATGTTTAAAGATAGATTCGGGCAGACGTGACAGATATCTACAGGGTATTTTATTGTAGGATCTTTCTGCTCATTGAGGTAAAGAAGACACTAAGAGGATTACAACAGGGATGGAGAGAAGGGAGGCAAAGCTGATATTCTTGATGTATACGTTTGAAAATTGGCTTGAGATAGAGATATCAGTGCCCAACCCCTGACTGTTCTTTGAAACCTCTTATTGACAAGTAAAACCTTTCCTACAGAGAAAAATTTGGAACATATAATCCCCATTAGTAATGTCAGAGACAGATATAACCCTCACCATTACAACCTGTTGCTCTTTATCCATTTCAAAAAAATATTTGGAATCTACTATGAATAGACAATTTGGCTAAAACATCTTTCAACAGCTCTCTATTGTTACTTAAATTGGCAACACTTTTTATTTCCATCTAATAAAAGGGCAATAAAATTATGTGTTTCCATGAAATGGATGAGGTTTAAACTTCATGATAGTCAACATAAAAGAAAAAAAAGTCATGACAAAAATAGCATGAGGAGTGCCTGGTTATGGGAAAGTACAGCAGAAAAATGGACCACAGTGTTTGGCAGGTCATATATTCTGCCAAATGAAAAGGAAATTAATTTTGATCCTAGCCCTTCAGTATGTGGCTTTGCAGATATCAGCAGGACATTAGTGACAACTTTAAGTATGGAAACAGCAAGAACAGCAAGTTGTGATTTTAGAATCATGGCCTATCTGTTACAAGTCACTTGTAAATTCAGCAGTTTGGGATGCTGGCAGAATGCAGTATTCAGTATGTCACAAAGGAGACTAAGAAAAGAAAAACATTCCTTTGGAGAGAAAGGCATTGAAAAATAATATTTTCTACAAATATTTTATATGCTGGGGCAAATACAAAATTAATTTTCATTTAAATTTTGAACTAATTGCCATTAGAGTAGGAGACAGGAAATTTAATAATAAAATCCCAGGTCCCTTCCTTGTATTGTAGAACAATAATTGGAAGCTCTTTGAGGACTTCATACCCAGGTCTCAGTTATTTTGCCT
Organism: Chaetophractus vellerosus; assembly: GCA_004027955.1. NCBI lineage: Eukaryota > Metazoa > Chordata > Mammalia > Cingulata > Chlamyphoridae > Chaetophractus > Chaetophractus vellerosus. The sequence goes on along the minus strand of PVKH010027703.1, from coordinate 2,595 downwards.
TGTTTGGTCACATAATTTTGTCCTTGATGATATTTTATGCCTTCATATTTTTCCAATTCTTGACCTTAGAGGTGGGTAGATTCATCAGATCTAGATTTTGAGAATGGAAAAAATAAAAGGGATATAGTAGGGAAATGAAAAAATAGATTTTACAACATTTCTTATAGTAGTGATAAATTTGCTTTTAAAATTATTTAACTGGGCTCAGATTTCATTAACAAAGGCAAAATTATTATAAAATCTCTAGGTAGTGAGCAATTTGTTCAGAATGTAGATTGTGATCTATGAGTTTCTCCTTTCAAGAAAAAATTCATTAACTTGTATTCTGTTCCTCGGTCGATCTGCGAGAAAAGACCTTAGTGTTTCTCTTGTTATTTTGAATTTTCATAAGAATATTGATGGCTACCCCACCTTCATTAATCATTTGGAAAAAAATGAAACAAAAAGTTTTAACTGGTCTAGCGTGCACATGCATCATTTTCACCACTGACTGTTTCTACATCAGCATAGTACATCCAGACAAGCAAAATTATAATGGTCATTTAAAGGGAGAATAAATAGATAGATAGATGGATAGTTAACATGATATGTATTTAGATACCAATTTCAACATAAATGCTATTATGTGCTCTCACACACACATACACATACAGGCATGTGACATTTTATTTTGTAGATTGTCAATCTACTTTTATTTTCTGAACTCAGATTTTCAGTTTTTATCTCCCTCATCCTCATAAATGTTTAATCTAAAGCTAAGTTATCAGATTAAATTAAAAAGAAAAAAGAAGTGAAGTCACAAAAGAGAAATGTAATGCCATTGTCACTTTTGGATTTTTTTTTTTTTAATAACATAAAATGTAACTGAGTTAGTGGGCCTGGCTATGTCTGCTCTAGGTAGACTCTTTTGGGAACTGTCCAGCAAAATATCTCTTGAAAAACAGCATGGTGTTAATACTGGGTGCCAAACCAAGACAGACACAAAGGACCCCTTCGCTCTTCACCAATAAGCCAACTGTTAAAAGATTAAAACATGTTGTGGAGATAACAAGAATTTAGGCACTGGCAGCAGGTGTTGTACAAAGAAGTATTTGGCAGTATGGTTCTTCTGTCTGACTAATTCCTGTCATAATAATCTTCTGCCCAGTTGCAGAGGGGAGTTTTGAGTGTGATGGCAACTTGGAGTTAGGCGGTTGAGTAAGAATGCTACTTTAAATGCTGTGTCCTGTGGAGGATGTATTAGTAGAATATAGTTTATCATTGTTCAGAAACTGTAGGGGATCCCCCTCCAGAATCCATCTACTCCTGGCTAACTGTGAAATACACAATCAAACAGCGATAAGCTAAATCTGCTTAGGTGGTAGGGTTGCTTTTTTTCTTTAATTTTTATTTTCATGTCTAGGAATCATATGACATTTTCTTCTCTTCAGAAATGACTATACTCCATTACAAAATAATAACCAAATATATTGGTTGTAACTTATGTTCTTGCCTTATTACATTTGTAAAATACCTTTTAAATCATCACTTAATTTCTGTATTTTAAAAAAGCTTTTGCTACTCAGCAAATATATAGTATTAGCACAGATAGAGAGTGGACTTTTTTAGTATTAGAAAATAATTTAAATTGTTAAAGAAGGAATGTCATTTACTGGGCTTAAAGCATAAATTGTCGCTTTCCCATAATGTTACACAAATAAATATTGGTACTTAAAATTAAAAACAGCATGCTTACTCATGGAAAGTGATCCTATCAGTTAGGAGAGACAATTTATTAACTATGAAGTAGCAGAATTACTACAGGTGAAGTGAGTGCCTGATAATTTGACAATCAGGTCTAAGTGAGAAAAGCTGGAAGGTTGCACAATACCTTAGATTTATATAATCTGATAATGAACCTGTGTTAAATGGATGCAGTATCTCCCATCTCAGTCCCCTTCTGTCCATCCCCACAACTATCACCAAAGTCTCAGCTCAAATCCCTTTATTTTTAGGAGATTTTTCAGGCTCCCAACTGCTCTCCCTCCTTTGATATCTCTGTTCTACAATCCATTATGTTTATCCTCACCGGATCAACCTTACTAAAAACTGCTGTAATCCAGTCTCTCCCTATTTAAAGCTTTCCTGGCTCCCCACTGTCCACCCAACTCCATAGCCTTATACCTGACACCTTCCCCAATCTGGCCAAACTTACATTTTTGAGCCTACCCACAACTCTTAGCACCATTCACTATATTCTTTTGCCTTTGCTTTGAATACCTTTTTATTCTTCATTGTTTAACTGTCTCCATCTGTCAAGGCCTCTTTCAGATATTACCTCTTTCAAGGTGCTCCATTTTTTTATACCTTTCTATGTTTCTTTAAAATTTTATTGTATTTATATACAACATAAAATTTCCCCTTTGAACTACTTTCAAGAATACAGTTCATGTTACCATTAGCACAGCATTTTCCAATAGAAGGGCCCACCTGATCTGGCATCACAAAGAAGAAATCTCTCTCAATGAGAAGCTGATTTTTTTTGTGATTGCACAAGCAAGAAACGGGGGAATCTTTCCAAATCCGGTTCAGAGTGAGAATGGGTGCTAAGGTTTT